>VMDO01036089.1:0-15468 GCA_007922755.1 Pedetes capensis
AATCCTACTCAAAGGTCAGATCACATTAAAAGGGGGGGAGGGAAGATAAGAATGAGGTCAATATAAATGGACTAGAAATCACATGTAATTGTTCTAACAAGATAGAAACAAAGACCACTACAGGAAAAGTTTCTATCTTAAACAGAAATGGAACCCAAGGACATATAGAAAAATACTACATAGTAAAAGATAGAGAAGAACTTGGATGGAAAACTTAGACAGGAAGGGGGGAGGGGGGAACATAGAGGAGGGTAAGGGGTAACCTATATGAATAATGCTTATCAAATTGCATATATGAAAATTGTCACAATGAAAAGCATGTCAAAATGAATCACATTATGATGTACATTAAAAATTTCTAATAAAAAAAAAAAAGAAAACCCTATGTGGGTTTCAATGAGTCAGACACAACTCAATGGCATCTAACAACAACATGAAGAAGCTATCTCGAAATGTTCAGTTGACCTGGTCTTGTTTTGTCTCTGCTGGGCCCACAGAATGTGCTGTGACCCTCGGCGTCCTGCCACTGGGTCTTGGTTTTTGGTTTTTGCCACAGAGAATTCTATGAGAAATTTCTAGAATTGAGGTTGGTAACCTTTCTTTCCTCTTTCTAGGATCTTCTTTGCCCCTTTCAAGCCATGTGGGAACCGAGGTTGGCTTGGGAAAGCTACCTTCCCATCCAGTCTGCCCACCCACACAGTGCCACTGAGTTTGCCCTGATGTGTCCATTTCTTCCCCATATACCCGTGTGACAGTGTGGGAATGCATTTCTTTCCAGGTGCTGAACATGAATCATGAATCTCCTTGAGTTCTTTGCATCCCCCTAAACTTGGGTTGTGTGTCGCCCTATTCTGGTTCAAGGGTAGAGAGGAGTCTCCAGTGTACGCCTGCCATCTTTGCGTCTCCTTCCTTTACCGCCCTTCTTCCCACAACACCATGGGCTGAAAGAAGTGGGCTTTCCCGTCTACTCCCTGACCAGATTCAATTCTCTGCTTTATATTTGTTAAAAGGAATCTAGAACATTCTATCTCCACACAACCTGGAGTCAAACCTACTGTCTTGTTGTAGACCTAAAACTCTAATTTAGGAGTCACGTCTGAGCACTATTGTGGTACAGAGGTTCCCAGACTTTCTCAGATCATGGTATCCTTTAATGTCTCAGTAGACTTTTTTTTTTTTTTTTTAACATCATTCCTCACCAAAATGAACACATAAGCACATTAAGAAGCACTATGGTTTATCAGGCAGCCAGGTTCAAACAACTTAATAGAAGTAGCTTGTATAGCATCCAACAGATGTTGCTGTGCTTCTCATAAAAATTTACAGCAGCCTGTGGTATACCCTTGGAGCTTATTATCTTACCTAGGACCTTGGCATCCCCTTTGGGAACCACATTCCTAATGGGATCTGTCCACCTCCATGCTTCATAAATCATGGTTTTTAGAGAATATGAAAGTAGCTGAAGATAGTCTAAATATATGATCTGTTATAAACATCTAGAAAAAAGGCCAGAATTGGGGATTACTTAAATTTTCTTCTTTTTAGTGTGTTATCTAGATTTCCTGCCTGTGAGTGTGTATTATTCTTGCGATAAGAACAAAAGTGAAGATAGATATTGAGACTATGGGAATGAGCCCGGTGGGATCTCTCTCTGTTTGGGATGACTGAGCCCAGCTGCACAGGAGTGAGGGTGTGGATACCTGGAACATTAGCTCCTGAACTGATATTCTCCACCTGTGTGTTACTGGTGTCTCCAGCGGTGTCTCCTGCAGATGTTACAGTAGAAGACAGATGAAAGGAGTGGAAATCAGTGTTTTCCAGGCTATCATTTGGGACCGAGGCTCAGAGGCAATTTCACCCTAGAAGGGTGAGTGGGATGGCCTGGCCCTACAGATTTGGGAGCTGTAGGAGATGCCCCCACTTTCTTCAAATTTCAGCTTAAAGCTCTTTGGAAAGAACTACCTGCCATAGAACCAGTCATCTCATCATGATAATTCACAAACATACAACGAAGAAGCATGGAGCAGGTGCCATGGTGCACGCCGGTAATTCCAGTGACTTGGGAGGGAAAAAAGTGAAATAAAATGGCTGAGAATCAGCTCAGTGGTGGAGCACTTGCCTATCATGTGAAAGGCTCTGAATTCCATTCCCAGCACTGCAAAATGGACAAACAAAAAAACAAAATCAGTCAAAGAAACAAAAAATAAGAAAGTGAAATAAAACAGTGCTTCTTTATTTTCCTGACTAATTAGGAAAAGTTAAAAATCAAATGGTCAGCGTTAGAAAGTGCTTTAGAAACAGTTATCAACAAACTTCAAAATATTTATCAGCTCGGAGCCAGGATATCCACTTCAAAAAGATTGTTGTTTGTTGTTAGGTGCCATTGAGTCAGGTTCGATTCATAGTGACCCCATGTACAACAGAATGAAACGTTTCCTGACACTGTGCCATGCACATGATCTTTTTTGTGTCTGAGATCATTGTTGTAGTCTCTGTGTTTGTGCTCATTTTGAGTTGTGCCACATCAGCAAAAGGAGGTCAAATGGGCTTTTCTCCATTCCTGTCATTGAGGTGACTCTACTTTGAGGAGGCAACTCTTCCCCCCTGGTCTCTTGAATGCCTTCCAGCCTGGGGGACTCATTTTCCAGCACTATATTTGACAGTGCTTCTCTGCTATTCATAGGGTTTTCAATGGCTTATTGTTTTGGGAGTGGGCTGCTGGGTCCTTCTCCCTAGTCTGTCTTAGTCTGGAAGCTCAGTTGAAATCTGTCTACCATGGGTGGCCCTATGGGTGTCTGAAATACCAATGGCATAGCTTTCAGCATCATGGTACCACACAAGTCCCCACAGCACAACAAGCTGTCAGACACCTGGGGGCTTCAAAAACATAATTGGAGAATATAATTAAAAATGTGGAAGGAGCTGATGATGTAGCTCAATAACTGTAAAGACCTTGGTTGGCATGTGTGAGACCCTGGATTTGATCTCCAGCACTGAGAAAAAAAATAAAGAAATATTTTATATACAAGGTGTTCATTGAAATTTTGTTTAACATTCTGAAAAATTGCCAACAACTTACAGTTTGAAAAGGGGGATCATTAAAGAAAAAATAAAGTATGATGCAGTCATTAAAGGGATGCTTATTTTTATGGAGTTTCAGCACTCATGGTACTACGTTGTGAGATAAAGAGTACAGAGACCTCTTTCTCATGTAGGGTCTCAATTCCGTACAAATCTGTAGAGACAACTGGAAGGAAATGCGTAAAATATTAATATATTGTCTGCATTTATATTTAATTTAAAAAATGACAGACTATTTACTATTTTCATCTTTTGTGGTAATTTCCAAAAACAGCCCATAAAAAAGTAAAACAGGTGGATATGGGACTTGATGAGTTTCCTATTATTGGATTAATTCATTCACTCAATCAGATAGCATTTTTTTCCCTTTTGTAGTACTTGGGGGTTGAACCCTGGGCTTTGCACATACTTTGCAAGTGCTCTACCAGTAAGCTGCACTCCCAGCCCATGTTTTTACTTTTTAAGTCAGGGTCTTGCTAAATTATGCAGACCGCCTCTGGCCTCTGACTTGTCATCCTCCTGCCCCTGCCTCCGGAGGCGCTGGGATTATAGGCATTTGTCACTGCTCCCAGCTTCAGAAAGCATTTCATAAGCACCTTCTGCAGCATCTGTAGGAGATACAGTGGTAAGCACAGTAGACACAGGCCCCCTTTCACCCACCCACAGGAAGCAGGCCATTGCCTCGGGGGTGCCACTAAGTTCTGACAGTCGGGGGGATTAAGGAGGAGGAGATATCAGGAGGCTCCCTGAGGGGCACCATTGGCTGGGTGGCAAGGATCTGTCAGAAGAGTGAGAGAAGACAGGTCCAGGCAAAGGATATACCCTTAGTGGAGGTCCGTATTCGTCAGACTTCTCATCGCTGAGACAAAATATCTGGCTAAACAACTTAAAGGAAGAATGACTTATTAGCTCACAGTTTCAGAGGTTTCAGTCCATCATGGTGGGGTGAGGCTATTATTAGCCTTCTAGGCAGTGAAAGGCCTGGATGGGGGCCGCCAAGCTCCTGCCTGACACCATGGCCCTGGAAGGAAGGAAATGATTCATTATGGCTACAAGGGTGCTCTAATTTCATAGAGCAGAGCAGCTCACATCATGGTGGCCAGGAAGGAGAGAGAGAGAGAGAGAGAGAGAGAGAGAGAGAGAGAGAGAGAGAGAGAGAAATGCCTGTGCTTGTGAGGCCTCTCCATTTCCCCCTTTTGTTCCATCCAGGACTCTAGCCTATGGGATGTTGTTGCCCACATTCAGGGTGAGTCTTCCATTCTTAGTTAATCATCTCTGGAAACTCCCTCACAGACACACCCAGAAATGAGTTTTACTAATCTCCTAGGTGCTTCTCAATCCAATCAAGATGAACCATCACAACAACCTAAGCCAGGAGTGGGCACAATTCTTCAGAGACACAGCACAGACCCAAGGGCGAACGATGAGGCTGGTAAGGTGGGCAAGGAGTCAGGTGAGAATCTATGGGCCACACCTTGGGTTGTAGCTGTGGGGCAGGGGCTGGTGGCTGTCCTTGAGCAGGTCCTTCTGAGGCACCTGTACTCACTGGCCAGCCTCCCTTCCTGCTCGCTCTCCCTCAGATGTCTGCTCCATAGCATTTGGCTCACAGCCCATACACGGACTCATCACTTGTTCTGTCTTTGAGCCACACTGGTTGTGAGCTTCCTCTGTGGGTTGGTGGCTCGAAGGACTAAAGAGTTACAAGTTAGTGGAAGAGACAAAAGACTGGCACAGGGTCTGGGAAGATGGTTCTCGGCTGGGTTAGCCTTGCCTTTGGCCTGGCTGTGGCTTCCTCTGTGCAGGGCTGGGGGAGGCTCCTGGGCCCTAGCCTCCGAGGGAGACCCATGGGTTTTGATTCGATCAGGACACATTTCCCCCTTTCTCGATCACCTGCCACTGCAGATCCTGCTCAGGGAAGGGTCAGAAGATGAGCTGCCAGGCCAGATCTTAGGAGCTCTGGGTCACAGTGGGGCATCAGAGTTGGGGGCACAGTGGAGGGCGAGGCCACCTGTTGTAGTAGGTGACCGTCGTATGGCCTCTGATTGACACCTGGACAGTGACGGGAAGTAAAACCCAGCAGCTGGTTTAACCTAAGCTCCTTCCCCGTTCCCATCAGTTGGAGTCATTGGAAAAGGGACCTGGCATCCCAGGTTCCCACTGGGGCCCCACCTGCGGGGTGCCTCCCTCCTGGCCCCTTGGTCATTGTCTTCTTCCTGCCCTGGATGCTGTCCTGGCCCTGCCCTGTGTGGGGAAGGCAGCGTGCTCCCTGGGGAGGCTATTATTAGCCTTGGAGGCAGTGAAAGGCCTGGATAGGGGACGCCAAGCTCCCGCCTGACACCGTCGTGGCCCAGGCAGGAAGGAAATGATTCATTATGGCTACAAGGGTGCTCTAATTTCATAGAACACATAAATGACAGTCGTATTTTGGGCGCATTGTTCCCTGACTGCCTCTCACCGGGGCTGCCAGGAGAATTCCAGCAGGCTTTGTGTGGGGAGATGCGGCTGGGAGGGGCTGGGGAGGGGTGGGAGCCCGTGACCTGGGTGGGTGTGTGGAACCACTCCTGGGGTGGCTGGGGCAGCGGGGGGAAAGGGGTGCTGGGACCTTCGTCTTCCAGGCCAGGGCTGCACCCCACTGATTGCACTTCAGCTGTCCGTGCTTCCCATATCTACCCCTCTGCCCCTGCCAAGGACTGCTCCAAACTGACCGGTTCAGTCCCCCTTGGGTCCTCCCTCCAGGCAGCCGGGCACCCAGCTCACATCTGCAGTGCAGGTGAGCACCTTTCTCCTTTCCACAGTGTCCTGGCGCTGTGGACGCTCTGCAGCCAGGCACGAAGCTTTCTATGAGGCTTTCTTGGCCATGAAGGCGCTCCAGAGTTCACCTTGGCCTCTTCTGGGGGTGAGGGATTCTCTCAGGAGCCAAGCCCACAGCACTGGAGAAGGCAGGGCTTGCGATGCCATTTGAGGGACCTGAGTCCAAAGGACAAGGCAGAGCCTCTTGTTGACAAATGAAGCAGGGAGCTCAGGGCAGGGCGGCATTGCATTACACCCAGTGCAGGACCCTTTGGAGCATGGGGTCAGAGGACTGCATGGGTCACAGACTGCACAAGGCTGGCCCTGCCCCAGGGCCTGAGAGAAGAGAATTGTCCCCTCCCCAGTGACCGTAGCGAGCCCTCCTCTGCCTCAGCTGTGGCAGCAGCATTGGGGAGGACACCGGATTGGTTGCTCAGGTTGCCGACTCTGTGGGCTCTGCAGCCATCTGGGGAGCCAGGGCACTGCGGCAGGGCTCTCAGTCTGGTGGCCTTTGTTTGTTGTCCTGAGTTGGTGGCCGAGCGCAGAGGGGGAGCCATAGCCAACATCACCTTACTACTTCCCGCCTTCCCTGCAGCCAGCCTTGCTGGGCATCTCGGGGTCCAGAGCCCCCTACTTGTGGGTCGCCCTGATCTTTGCGCTAGATCAAAACCTTTGCTCATCACACACCATCTGCAAGCTTCTACCCCTTGCCTGCTTCCTTGTCCACCTGCCTCCCCGAGAGCTCAGGGTATCGATGGGGCCTCTGGCCCAAAAGCCGCACAGAATCTTAATTTCCCAATGCACTTCGTTTGGAGGTCAAGATAAAAATAATAGACAGGGATAATATTCGAGGGCAATTTCATCTGTGGGTGTGGAACCGAGAGAGGAAGCCTTGGGGTCGCTGGACCGGGGAATTCTTGTTCCTACACTGTTTGCGCTAGGAATGGTTTCACATTTAGAAACACATATTAAGAGTCGTGCCCATCATAGATGCTTGGAATTAGCGCTGACTTGACAGGGAAGAGGAACTTTGCCGTGGAGTTTCATTTGTACAAACACTGTTTTCCACTGGGTGGCAGATGGCGGAGTCAGGGAGCAGGGACCCACACCGTTGTCCACTTGCTTGAACGGCAGGTGGAGGAGCCGTGGTCACCTCAGGGACCCACCTGGTTGGCTTTCTCCGGGGGCCAGGAAGACATCTGGCATACAGGTGGCAAACAGATCAATCACAGACTTTCTTCAGGCCCAGGTGGGCTCCTTGGCTTGCACGGTGGGTTAACAAAACTTGAATTAGACTCTAGCATTTGAAATCCAGCTGGGCGTGGTGGCTCACGCCTGTGATCCTGGCAACTCGGGAGGTGGAGGCAGGAGTATCATGAACTGGAGTGCAGAGGCAGCCTGTGTAACTTAGCAAGAACCTGTCTCGAGATAATATAGAAGGGGACTGCGGATGCAGCTCAGTGGTTTAGCACTTGGAAAGTAGACACAAGGCCCTGGGTTCAACCTCCGAGTACTGCATAAGTAAATAAATAAAATAAAATAAATAGAAAAAAATAAAAAAGGAGAAAATGGGCTAGGGATGCAGCCCAGTGGCAGAGGACTTGCAAATATGTGCAAGGCCCTGGGTCCAATCTCCAAGTACCACCACTGAAAAAAAATTAAAAGATTGCACATAGAAAAGACCAAATTCTCGACATGCCTTAGGAAGAATATGGACATTTTTTCATAAGCATGAGGAAGGGTCTGGAGCAGGGCTGTCGTGTGTAGCTTGTTGTTGTGAGGTGCTGTCGAGTCGCGTCCGACTCATAGTGACCCTCATAGGGCTTTCAATGGCTGATTGTTTTTGGCACTGCCTCGGGAGTGGATTGCCACGTCCTTCTCCCACTTTTGCGGTGCTGGGAATCGAATTTGGGACCTCAAAGACTGCAGAGTGGCGCTCTACCAACTGAGCTAAATCCCAGTCCCCTCCATCTAGGAAAATCTGTGTCATTTACTTTTCTCTTGTCCCCATTGCCCTGTGCACTGGCCCAACCTGCCTTTAGCGGTCGACACCATAGACCTGTGCTTTCCACTGCTGTCTTTGTTACATTCAACTGGCATCACGCTGGGCTGCCTGCCTGACCCCTGGAGGCATTTTACCCTTGCTCTCCTTATTCAGAAGCTTCCCAGAGCTCTTTGCTGATCATGGATGGCCCAGGGCTGGGGGCTGGGGGGTGGTGTGGACCAGGAAGTGTGCATCCTACTGATTCCCATGTCTGTCTGATGTTGTTTGTTTGTTTGTTTATTGGTTCGTGGCAGTGGTCCCCAAAGCCTCACACATACTTTGCAAGTGCTCTACCCCTGGGCTGCACCCCCAGCCCATTTTTAATTTTTTATCTTGAGACAAGTTCTCACTAAGTTATGCAGACTGCCTCTGGCCTTGAACTCAAGATCCTCCTGCCTCCACCGCCTGTTGTTGTTGTTGTTGTTAGGTGCCATGGAGTCGGGCCTGACTCATAGCAACCCTCATAGGGTTTTCAATGGTTGGCTTTTCTGGATTCCTTTGAGAATAGATTGCCATGTCCTCCCATTTTTGCGTGCTGGGGAATGAACTGGGGTCCTTAGAGAGTGTAGAGCAGCATTTTACCAGCTCAGCTGAACCCCAGTCCCTCTGCCACCTGAGTCTCTGGGATTACAGGTGTGTGCCACCGCACCCGGCTGTCTCTGACCTTTACAAATATACTTGACTGCCTCCGGGCACGGTGGCACATGCCTATAATCCCAGCGGTTCTGGAGGCAGAGGCAGGAGGATTACAAGTTCAAGACCAGAGACAGTCTGTGTAACTCAGTGAGACCCTGTCTCAGAAAGTAAAAAAAAAAAAAAAAAAAAAAAAAAAAAAAAAAAAAAAAAAAAAAAAGGGCTGGAGGTACAGGGCGCAGCTCAGTGGTCCAGCACTTGCAGAGCATGCAAGCACAATGCTCTGGGTTCAATCCCTAGTACCGAAAAAAACAAAACAAAACAAAAAAACTTGACTGCCCAGATGATCTAGTTATTGGGCCACAGACTTCCTCCTGCTTACCAACAGCAGTAGGGGCTCACTGTCACCCTCTGAGCGGAGAGAAAGGTACTGGGAGAGAGGGCGCCATAGGCAGCCTGCTTCTGGGAATATTCTGCCCCAATTGTGGAAATGCGAATTGGCAACATTGTGATCTTACATTTGGAAACAATATTCCCTGGACTTTCTCTTTCTCCTCTGGGAAGCCCAGGCCCACGGACTGATGAGCCCGAGCAGGGGCAGCTGGTGGCCGGGCCTCCCTGACCACTTCCTTGGGCCCCAGTTCATAGCCTGCCTAGAGCTTATATCTGGCAGGAGGGAGGCAGGGAGGCCAAAGATGGCCATACCTCTGCTGGAGGGAGGCTGGTAGGGCAGGGATATTTCAGAGTGACTTTTACTGGGGAAGGTCGGCTGAGCTGGCCACAAACCAAACCTATGCCCCATGGGATCTTCCCTGTCCCCTTGTCCCAGACATCATAGGCAAAAGAGTCAGGAATCTATCAGCAAAAGAGTCAGGAGTCTGCAGCCGTACCACTGTGATGTCCTATCCCATCAGGTCTCAGAAGCTAAGCAGGGTTGGGCCTGGTTAGTCCTTGGATGGGAGACAGCATGGGAACACCAGGTGCTGTAGGCTTGGGAGAAGGGCCTGGCAACCCACTCCCAAAGAACAATCAGCCATTGAAAACCCTATGAATAGCAGAGAAGCACAATAGTGTTTTGCCTGTCATTTGTAGGGTTGCTATGAGTCGGACACTGACTCGACAGTACCTAACAACAACAACAACAACAACAACAGCAACAACAACAACAACGAGTTGGGAGGCAAAGTCAAGGCTGCATGGTACCCTGGAGCCTCTAGCTGGGGCTTCTCCTGGTCTGTGGGTCCATGACTCCCACAAATTCACTTTGTCTCTCAAGCCACTCTGTGGGGTGGCTCTCTGCACCCCAGTGGGTTTTGATTTTTCTTGGAATTCTGGCCAGGTGGGGACGGATGTATGTATGTATGTATGTATGTATGTATGTATGTATGTATGTATTTGTTGTTTTTTTTTGCAGTACGTAGGGGTTGAACCAAGGGCCTTACACATACTTTGCCAGTGGCCTACCATTGGCCTGTGCCCTCAGCCCATTCTTTATTCTTTACCTTGAGACAGGGTCTCGCTAAGTTATGCAGGCTGCCTCTGGCCTTGAACTTGTGATCCTCCTGCCTCTGTCTCCTGAGTTGCTGGGATGACAGACGTGTACCACCACACACTGTTGTTGTTTTTTAATTATTACTAATAGAAAAATGGTAAAGGCAAGGACTGAGAGACCAGTCTGCAGTGCCAGAGTAAGAGAGCAACTGCCTTTCAGATACCACCTTACTAATTGGCCATCCAGAAGAAGACTGGACCCAACTAGATGGAGTAAAGGGCCGTGTGCACAGAAGCGAGAACAAGGCATCCTTCAGCACCAGGGTAGGTGCTGCGTTGCATAAATTCAGCGGACATCACTGTTTCCAGAAAGATCCCTGGCTGAGCTGTGGAGCAGAGCTGTGCTGTGTAAGGTTTGAGGGTCCTTCCATAACAGTTTTTAGAGCTGACTCCTTGTCTCAGGGGGCCAAGAGATGGGGCCCTGAACTCTGGGACCCAGGTGGCCTCAGTGGGGAGGAAAGGGTGTGGGGGGAGAAACCAGCATCCCAAACTGGGTTTTAGTCGCCACCTTGTCATGTGGCTGTGTGTACACCACGGAAGATCTTGGGGGCTTCATCCGGAAGTGAGGTTGAACTCTGGATGGCTCCCACTCGTTCCTCAAGGAGAGATTCTCCTGCTCTGTGATGTCGCTTTCTGCAGAAACTTTTCTGGGTCTCAAAGAGTCTGTGCCACAGGAAACCAGGCTGATGTCCAAAGCCAGCCATCAGGAGGTCAAGTGGGCTGGGGAAGTGGCAGGTAACCTGCAGAAGAACAAGCTCTGGCCTTGAGATGCCAGACCCCCAGGCCTGGGACCGTCCTCTCTGCAACTTCCCAGCAAGAAAAAAGGTCCTTCAAAAAAAAATGTATATATACACATATACCTATATAGACATATGCACACATGGGTAAATGTACAGCTATACTTCTGTAAGAATGGAAAATACAAGTGGACCCAATATGAGGGGGAGGGGACCGGTGGGAGGGAGTGGATGGTGGGGAAGGGGCAGGGGGAGGAGGAGCAGCACAGAGGGGTGAGGAGGGAGAAAAACATAAAACAGAGGGTGCAGCTCTAGGCAAACACAAGAGAAGAAAAGAGTCAGCGTGTAACCCATGGTGGCCCATGCTGTCATTACATATCAATTACATATTAATTACATATTAATTAAAGAAAAGTAATTCTTACTTTTTCTTTCTTTTTCTCTTTATTTTGTTCTGCAAAATGTTTAAGGAGATGGAAGCATTAAGAACACTGATTTGAGCTGGGCGTGGTGGCGTATGCCTGTCATCCCAGCAATTTGGGAGGCGGAGGCAGGAGAATGGCAAGTTCAAGACCAGGGGCAGTCTGTGTAATTTAGAGAGACTTGGTGTCAAAAAGTTAAAAATGGGCTGAGGGTGCAGCTCAGTGGTGCAGCACTTACAAAGTATGCAAGGGCAAGGGCCAGGGTTCAACGTAGTACCACACAAAAAAATGAATACTGATTTGATCCTTGGATAATGAATATGCTGGCTGGGGTTTAGCTCCGTGGGTAGAGCGCTGCTCCGCACTCTCTGAGGACCCGGGTTTGATCCCCAGCACTGCAAAAAATGAGAGCAGGACGTGGAAATACACCCCTGAAGCAATCTTGAAGCAATCAGCCATTGAAAACTCTGTGAGGGTTGCTATGAGTCAGACCTGTCTCAACGGCACCTAACAGCAGCAACAACATAGGAAATATGCCTACAGCTGTACCACTGAGGCATTTGACCCCATCAAATCTTAGAAGGTAAGCAAAGTTGGTCAGGTTAGTCCTTGGATGGGAGACCATCTGGAAATACTGGGTGTTGTAGGCTTGGGAGAAGGACCTGGCAGCCCACTCCTGAAACAATCAGCCATTGAAAACCTTATAACAGAGAAGAACTGACATAGTGCAGGGAATGACATGTTGTTGGTGAGTGTTTCATTTTGTTGTATATAGGGTCGCTATGAGTCAGCACCTAACAAAAACAATGGGCTGGGCTGTAGCTCAGTAGGTAGAGTGCTGCTTCATACTCTCTCAGGACTGCGGTTTGATCCCCAGCACCTCAAAAAATGGGAGAAAGACATGGCAATCCACTCCTGATGCTATTCTAAAATAATCAGCCATTGAAAACCCTACAAAGGTTGATATGAGTCAGACCCAACTTGACGGCACCTAACAACAACAACTACAACAAAACCAATAGCAACAATAATGAATATATCAACTGACATATTGCTCTTCACCCCACTAACCCGTATAAATAAAATACTAATAAAAAAAAGACATCACATGGAGAACAAAAGAAAAAGAAAAAGAAAAAGTAAAAGAAAAAGGAAGCTTTGCAGGCCACGAAGTCTGAGAGTAGCTGTGCAGTGCAGCTGGGCCCTCACAGCAGGTGGAAGTGAAGTCCCACAGTGACGCAGGCACCCACCCTGCCCTGGCGGGGTCCTGGGCTGCAACTGTTGGGCTGTTCCTCTGAAGGCCCTGGGCATTGGCACACTTGTCCCTGCTTGCCAGGGAGTTATGGTTTTACAACCAAAATTCTACATTCTGGGAACACCCTCAGTCCTGGGCAAACGGCTCAGAGGTGCTGCCCGGGCAAGGTCCTGGGGTCAAAAGTATGAAGGAAGAGTGGGGCTGGTCTGGGAGTGAGAGGCACAGGAAGAGGTGGCCTCCTTGGTATGATGTCACAATGAGCTTCCTGTGCTCCCCAGCTTCGGTATTGGTGACGTCATGGAACATGCACTGGACTTACATGCAACCGTCATGATGATGGCCGTGCCCTTGTTTTCTTCCAATTATATTAGCCCTCTCTCCCCTCCTAGCAGCCAGGGATGAGCTGGGCACCTCCTTCTCCAGGGCTCCCCAGGCATGCAGAGGGTGTTCAGTGTAGCCACTGAATGACCATCAGAGTCTGCATTCGGAGCCCACCCAGCCTCTCTGCTTCGCCAAGTGCCTGGGAACCACAGGGTGCTTGAGGTCCGTGCCCACCTGGACATGTGATGGCGTCTTTGGGGGATTTATGGCGTTTCTTTGAGCCATGGTTTTCTATTGCTAAAAGGCAGAACATAAAAGGGCTCCTGCTTCATAGAGTTGTCTTGAGGCTCGAGGACCACAGAGGTCCAGGACTCAGAATGTTCTAGAATACAAGGGCCAGCTATCTCCACCTCCAGCCATGCACCTTGCCGGCTGGTATCCCTTCCGTCGGGCAGGGTCAGGCAGAGGCTAGACTCTCCACTTCCTCTCTCTTTGCTCTGCTGGGGCACAGGGCATCCAGTAGCCAGACGTATAACAGAAGGAAACACTCCCCATACTGTGCCATGCACACGATTGTTTTATGCTTGACCCAATGTTGCAGCCACTGTGTTTCTTCTCATTTTGAGTCATGCCACATCAACAAAAGGAGGTCCCAGGGACGTTACTCCAGTCCCTTCATTAAGGTTGATTCTGCTTTCAGGAGGCAACTCTTCTCCAGCCATTTCTTAAATGCCTTCCAGCCTGGGGGGCTCATTTTCTAGCACTATACTTGACAATGCTTCTCTGCAATTCTTAGGGTTTTCAATAGGTAATTGTTTCAGGAGTGGGCTGCTGGGTCCTTCTCCCCAGTCTGTCTTTGTCTGGAAGCTCAGCCGAAACTTGTCCACCATGGTGGCCCTGCTGGTACCTGAGATACTGGCAGCACAGCTTTCAGCATCACAGACACACACAATCCTTCAAGTATGTGAGGGGCTCCATCTTTAAATATCATTTAACTTTAATTACCTCCTGAAGACCCCATCTCCAGAAAGCGTCCCATTGGGTTTCCATATGTGAGTTTTGAAGAGACACAATTCAGTTCACAGAAACACTAGGGCCCAGAGCCAGTGCTGCTAGAGCATGGGGGTGCTGCGTGACCCCAGGCCCTACACTTCCAGCAGTGCTGTTGGGTGTGGAACATACACTGTAGGATTTGCACTTGGGCTACTGCACAGAGGAGGTGCTGGCTGACCCGGGCATCGGCTCCCTTCCTCTCCTCCCCTCAGTGTTCGAAGCTGTGTGTCTGGGAGGGTGTTTGGTCTTCCTCCAGAATGGACCCTGAACCAGCAATCAGCGAATCTCTCCTTTCCACAGCGCCCCAGGACAGGCCACGGCCATTTCTCACCCGGGCTCCCCCATCAGCCTCCTTGTGCACCTCCCGGCCTCCACTACAGAACTCTGCAGACAACACCGGAGTGGGGATTTAAACAGAAATCGGGTCCTTCGGTTGCTGCCTGGAGCCCACCAATGGCTCCACGCTGTCCTGGACTAACCCCTCTGCTCCTGGCCTCTCTTCACAGCCTCCACGCCCCTCCATGGTGTGGGGCCAGCTTGGCCTCTCACCTCACATCTCTCCCCCTGATTCTTTTTTTTTTTTTAAGAAATTTTTTAATGTACATCATAATGTGATTCATTTTGACATGCTTTTCATTGTGACATTGTCATATATGCATTCTGATAAACATTATTCATATAGGTTACCCCTTACCTTCCCCTATGCTTCCCCCCTCCCACCCTTCCCATCTAAGTTTCCCATCTAAGTCTTCTCTATCTTTTACTTTGTAGTATTTTTCTATATGTCCTTGGGTTCCAGTTCTGTTTAAGATAGAAACTTTTCCTGTAGTGGTCTTTGTTTCTATCTTGTTAGAACAATTACATGTGATTTCTAGTCCATTTATATTGACATCATTCTTATCTTCCCCCCCTTTTATTATGATCCGACCTTTGAATAGAATTTTTCCTTCTTGTAATTTTGAATCAGCTCCCTCATATGAGTGAGAACATGTGTTGTTTCTCTTTCTGAGCTCATGTTTGTTCACTCAAAATAATTTTCTCTAATTCCATCCATTTTGCTGTGAATGACCTTATTTCATTTTTCTTGATTGTTGTATAGTATTCCATTGTGTATATATACCATAGTGTTTTTATCCATTCTTCTGTTGAAGGGCACTTTGGTTGATTCCATATCCTTGCTATTGTGAAAAGCGCTGCATTGAACATGGAGATGCAGGTGTCTCTGTGGTATGATGACCCATGTCCCTTTGGGTAAATTCCCAATAGTGTTATAGCTGGGTCATATGGTAGATCTATTTTTAGTTTTTTGAGGTACCTCCATATTGATTTCCACAGTGGTTGCACCAATTTACAGCTCCACCAACAGTGTAAGAGTGTTCCCTTTTCCCCGCAACCTCGCCAGCATTTGTTGTTGTTTGTTTTATTGATCTTGGCCATTCTTACTGGTGTAAGGTGAAATCTCAGTGTTGTCTTGATTTGCATTTCCCTAATGGCTAGGGATGTTGAGCACTTTTTCATGTGTTTCATGGCTTTATGGACCTCTTCATTTGAGAACTCTCTACTCAGTTCCTTTGCCCATTT
>VMDO01036090.1:0-15466 GCA_007922755.1 Pedetes capensis
CTCCTGAGATGGGAGTTCAGGCTCTTCCCACAGGAGTGTGGGGACCTTTACCTGAGGGTCAGTTTGGACTACTGTTAGGCCGAAGTAGTATGACTTTAAAGGGTCTTCAAGTATATCCAGGAGTAATAGATCAAGATTATGAGGGAGAAATAAAAATTATGGTTTCTACTCCAAAGTTGATAGTTACTATTAGGCAAGGTCAAAGAATAACACAATTAGTCTTGTTGCCCTTCAGAACAAAAAACCCCAGCTATGATGCTGTTAGAGGCATTAAGGGATTTGGATCCTCTGATGCTTATTGGGTACAGGACATTCAACAAGAAAAACCAATGATGGAACTTAAAATTAATGGAAAAATGTTTAAAGGGTTGCCAGACACTGGAGCTGATGTCTCTATTTTCCGCATGGCCGACTGGCCTCTTAGCTGACCATTAAAAGAATCTTTAACCCATTTAGCTAGAATTGGACAATCTACTAATCCTACTCAAAGTACAGAAATCTTACGCTGGGAGGACAGCGATGGCCACTCTGGCACTTTTCAGCCTTTTGTCCTTCCTCACTTACCTGTTAATTTATGGGGAAGAGATATTATGATCAAATGGGAGTCTTATTAATCAGTCCAAATGACTCAGTGTCCCATATGATGTTAGATCAAGGGTTTATACCTGGAAAAGGATTGGGGAAACACTTACAAGGAAATCCTCACCCTTTAGAACCTATCAGTAATTCCGGTCGATACGGTTTAGGTTTTTTAGCCTAGCGGCCACTGCCCACCCTGTACTCCATGCTGATAAGATATCTTGGGTATCCAATACCCCTGTGTGGACGGACCAGTGGCCTTTAACTACTGAAAAGTTACAGACAGCTACAGAATTGGTATTAAAACAATTAACCCTAGGACATATTGAAGAATCCAATTCACCTTGGAATACTCCTATTTTTGTAATAAAGAAAAAATCAGGTAAATGGCGCCTTCTTCAAGACCTAAGAGATGTCAATAAGACTATGATTCCTATGGGTGCTTTACAACCAGGACTCCCATCACCCCTGCTATACCTAAAGGATATTTAAAGATTATTATAGATCTAAAAGATTGTTTCTTTACTATTCCTTTACACCCAGAAGATTGTAAACGTTTTGCTTTTAGTTTGCCTTCTATTAATTTTAAAGAGCCAGCTAAGCGATTTCATTGGAAGGTTCTGCCTCAAGGCATGGCTAATAGCCCCACCTTGTGTCAAAAATTTGTACAAAAAACATGATTACAGACAAAAAAGGTTTTTAATTCTATTTACATAATTCATTACATGGATGATATTTTGTTGGCAGGGCCGATAGGCAAACAATTACTTGCTTGTTATCAACATCTGTTACAAGAGTTGCCAAAGTATGGTCTTATTGTAGCCCCTGATAAAGTTCAGCTACATGATCCTTATACATATTTGGGATTTAAATTAAATGGTGATCATGTTACTCCTCAAAAGACTATTATTAGAGTAGACCATTTAAAAACATTAAATGATTTTCAAAAACTGCTTGGGGATATTAATTGGATAAGACCCTACTTAAAATTAACCACTGGTGAATTAAGACCTTTATTTGATATACTTAATGGAAACCCTAATCCTAATTCCCAAAGAGAGCTAACTCCAGAGGCTCGAAGAGCTTTAAATATAATAAAATGGGCTATCAGAGAACAATTTGTTACCTTTATTGATTATTCCAAAGAACTTTCCTATATAATATTTCAAACGGAGTTTACACCTACTGGAATGTTTTGGCAAGAGGCTCCAATTACTTGGGTACATATGCATGCCTCCCCGCCAAAAGTCATTTATCCTTATTATCAGGTAATGTCAGATATTATTCAATTAGGTAAAAATCAGAGTAAACAACTATTTAGAAAAGACCCTGACCTAATCATAGTTCCTTATAATAGAAAACAACAAGATTGGCTAAGACAAAATTATGACAATTGGAGCTTGGCTTTATTGGGCTATACAGGCAGCATTGATAATCATTATCCCTGTAACAAGTTGTGTCAATTTTTAATGTATCATCCTGTATGCTTTCCTCATTGTACTAAATTCTCCCCCATTAGTGGAGCCTTAACCTGTTTCACTGATGGTTCGGCCTCTGGAATAGCAGCTTACACCTATAATGGCCACACGGTGTCATTTCAGACTAACGAGACCTCAGCTCAAAGAGTAGAGTTGAAAGCTGTGATGGCCGTTTTAACTAACTTCATGGAACCTCTAAATATTTACACTGACAGCGCGTATCTTGCTAACTCTATTCCCCTCCTGGAAACCGCAGCTCAGATCAAGCAATCTTCCACGGCGGCTTTAGGGTTTAGTCAGTTACAAAAGCTCATTTGGACTCGAGTTCACCCCTTTTTCATAGGACACATAAGAGCTCATTCTGGTTTACCTGGTCCTCTATCTTTGGGCAATGATGCTTCTGACAGAGCTACAAAGTTGATTGCCTCAGTTTCCTTGGCGGAACAAAAACATACCAAACATCATCTTAATGCTCATACCCTCAGGTTAATGTTTAAGATTACTAAAGAACAGGCCAGACAAATTGTTAAAAATTGTTCTTCTTGTGATCATTTTCTACCTATTCCCCATTATGGAGCCAATCCAAAAGGATTAATACCTAATGCCATTTGGCAGGTGGATGTTACCCACATACCAGAGTTTTAAAAACAAAAATATGTTCATGTTATTATTGATACTTATAGTAGTTTTACATTTGCAACACCTCTAGCAGGAGAAGCAACTAAGCATGTTATTGCCTTCTTGTTGGAAAGCTTTGCTGTTATGGGGAGGCCAAAATATGTAAAAACAGATAATGGACCTGGCTACACTTCTCAGTTCTTTAAGGACTTTTGCCTAAAATTCAATATTAAACACATAACTGGTATTCCATATAACCCACAAGGACAAGACATTGTTAAAAGAACACATCGTACTATCAAAACTCTACTCGAAAAAATAAAAAAGGGAGAGTTATATCCTATGTCACCCAGAAACCTGCTTAACCACATACTTTTTATAAAAAAATTTTTAACCTTGGATGCTCAGGGACATTCGGCAGCTGACCGCTTTTGGCACCCTAACAACAAAGATAATTTTGCATATGTCAAATGGAAAGACCCACATACTGGGCTATGGCAGGGCCCGGATCCAGTCTTGATCTGGGGTCGTGGATCCGTGTGCCTTTATGATTCAGCTAATGAAGCTGCTCGATGGCTGCCTGAGAGGCTGCTCAAACAAGTGAATTATGATTTTAAGAAAAACATAAAAGAAAAAGATAATTATGATGAAATCCAGGGAGTCTCATCTCCCTGAGAAGTTTCTTAATTATGTTTTATTGCAGGAAAAGAAAGGATGGCTTCACTTTTGTATCTGATGATGATGTCGATCACACGCACTTCTGCCGCCGAGCCACCTTATCAGGTCTATAATTTCACCTGGCAGATTATTAATGAGGCTGGAGACGTCGCCAACTCAACCTCAACGGTCGCTGGTAATGTTCCCTGGAATGATTTAGAGGTAGACTTGTGCGTCCCAGCATCTTGGGGCCCTTTGTGGGTTTCCTAATACTTCTTTCTTTGGGACCTTTTCTCTTTAATAAGTTGATGGCTTTTGTTAAACAACAAATTGAGGCTATTCAAGCTAAACCTATCCAAGTACATTATCATAGACTTGAGATGGGTGAGAGAGATATTGATGACTATTCGAGGTTGCCTTAAACACTCTCTATAACATAAATTCTTCAATGCTGCGTGCCCAGTTCCTGATTCAGCCCTATAATAATAATAATAATAATAATAATAATAATAATAATAAATATATCTTCTGGTAACACTGTGTACCTTCTACTCCCACCTGATAGAGGAAAAACGGGCAAAGTGCACAGGATGGCGAGTCAAAGACGGAAAATACAGATAAGACTGAACCGCCTAAGACAGGGTAGCCCAGCCATGAGGGGGTTAACCCAATGACGGGTAAGGAATTCAGCTCTGGTTTTCTATCAGGCCCAGACTCCGTTTGCCTTTCCTCTTGAAAAAACAAAAAAGGGGGAGATGTTGGGAACGAAAGAATTCCCAGGCAGGCGAGACCTGCTGTTGAGATAAAACCAGAAGAAGAAGAAGTACAACATGGGCTATGAGCAACAATAACAAGAACTGGGGGAAGGTCATGCTTGGGTCAATGGCCAGGCATGGAGCCAAGGCACGCAGCTTTCCCAGCTAGTATTTTTTCACCTTGCTTTATTCTTAGAGTACTCCCCTCAGCGACAGTTTATCCAATAGCAATTAGGCAAGTCTCTTTGTGAGTAGCAGACCCAGCCTTCTTGCTTCTCTCTATAAAACTCCCTGTATGACGTTCAATAAACGGACTTGATCAGCAACTGCAGACTTGTCCCCTTGTCTCCTTTCTTCCACTCACCCCTCCCCCACAGGGACCGTTTGGTTGAGCCGTGGGCCGGCTCACCACATATTGATGGTTTGTGTTTTTTTATGGAATTACCCAGCCTCTGTCTCTTAATTTGTCTGTTAAGACCATTTACATTAATAGAGATTATTGAGGAGCATTTATTATTATATATCCAATCATTACCTGTTACTGATTTATGATTCATGTTTGCTTTGGTCCTTTCTTGGGTTGCACTCATCCCAGCTAACCAGTTCTTTGATTTCCTTTGTAGGGTTGTCTTAAATCTCCTGGATGTGGTAATTGATTTACAATCCTCTCCAGTGCTGGTTTGGTGATTGCATATTGTTTAAAGGCTTCAATGTCATTAACTGATTTATATTCCTCATCTAATATCAAAGATAATTTTGCTGGATATATTAATCTAGGATGGAGATTATTTTTTTTTAATAATTGAATCACCTGTGTGAATTCCTTTCTAGCTTTCAATGTTGATATGGAAAAGTCTGCAGTAATTTTAATTGGTTTTGCTTTATAAGTAGTAAGTTGTTTCTGTCTGTCTGCTTGCAGGATAGCCTCCCTGGTCTCTAACGATAGCATCTGAGCAATGACGTGTCTCAAGGATGATATATTTAAGTCAGCCTTCAAAGGAGTCTTGGAAGTCTTAGTGGTGTATATGTCCATTTCCTGTGCTATCATTGGGAAGTTTTCCTTGAGGATATCATTTACTATATTGTGAAGGCCTCCAGTGGATCTTCCTTCTCCTTCAGGAATGCCCTGAATTCTTAAATTTCTTTTTTTTTATTCTTCCTGAGTTCTCCTGGAAATCTTTCTTTAAAACCTTTATCATTGACTCCATTTCTAATTGCTTGTGTTTCAGCTCATTTATGCCATCTTCTGCCTCAGAGATCCTCAGCTCAGATTCATCCGGTCTTGAAGAGAAGGATTCTTTAGCCGTGTTCAATTCTGATAATTTGGACAGAGTATCAAACAAAGTGGCTTGGTTTTTCCTTATCATTTCTAACTGGGATGACAGAACAGCTTCCAAGTGAGAAAACTTCCTTTCAACTATTTCCAGTGTGCTTGTGGTATTTGTCTTTATTTCTCTTAGCATGTTTATATCCATGACTCTGAATTCTGAATCGAGATCTCTAAGAATTGTGAGTCCTTGGAATTATTTGTTGAGGTCCTATATCTGTGGAGCCTTCAGATCCATCCTTCCCCTTTGTGTTTTTTCTAGGTTTACTTTGTTTGCCCATAATACGGTCCGGGAAATAAAATTTTTCTCTCCTGATTGAGCAGAACTTCTCCCTCTGTTATTCCTTTGAGACCTTGTGGTGCTGAATCTCTGGTGTTTATTAGAGCTTATGAGCTGGGTATATTCTTGGCTATTTGGTCTGTGTGGTTGTCTCATTAGTCCACAAGCCTAAGTCCAAGGGGGATTGGGGCTAGGGAGGCGATAGATTTTTTTTCTCTTCTGTGGGGTGAGAAAGGGGGGATCTGGTGATAGAAGAGAGGGAAAGAGGAGGTAGAGGACAGAGGCTTATAGAGATTAATGTCAAAAATAAAATTAAGGTTAAGCGTTAAGGGAAAAATGATTAAAACAAAGACATATATATAGCTTAAGAAAAAGAGGAGGAGAATAGAAAAAGGGAAGGGAGTGAAAGAAGAAAGGAAGAAAAATAGGAAGGAAAAAGAGAAAAAAGAAAAGAAGTCTCACACATACATGCTCCCACACACATATAAAAACACTTGTAGTCGGGTGCGGTGGTACATGCCTGCAATCCCAGTGGCTTGTGGGTCAGAGCCAGGTGGATCGCAAGCTTGAGTTCTGTACAACCTAGTGAGACCCTGTTTCAAAAAGCAAAAGATAGGGTCTCGGGGTGCAACACTGCAGTCCAGCACCTACAAAGCAAGCAGGCACAGGACCCTGAGTTCAAACCCCCATACAAAAAAAAAAATTCAGATCTCAAGCATACATGCTCCCCCATACATATAAAAACACTTGTAGTCAGGTGCAGTGATGCATGCCTGGAATCCCAGCAGCTTGGGGGACGGAGGCAGGAGGATCTCCAGCACGAGATCTGAGCAACCAAGTGAGACCGTGTTTCAAAAAGCAAAAAATATGGGCTGGGGGCAAAGCATGGTAGTCTAGCACCCACAAAGCAAGGAGGCGCAAGACCCTGGGTTCAAACACCCGTACAGGAAAAAATTTTAAAAAGCACTTGTATGTTCTTACAGGGCTGGAATTTAGCTCACTTGGTAGAGTGCCGCTCTGCAGTCTCTGAGGTCCTGAGTTTGATTCCCAGCACCGCAAAAATGGGAGAAGGACATGGCAACCCACTCCCAAGGCAATCCCGAAAACAATCTGCCATTGAAACCCCTATGAGGGTCGATATGAGTCGATCACGACTCAACGGCACCTAACTCCTAACTCCTAAACTAATGTTCTTAGAGGTGGAATCTGAACTGTGGACACCCAGTTCCACCAGGAGAAGTCCATACTTCAGGAAGCAGTGTTCCCTACAGAACTCAGGGTGGCAGTGTTTTAATACAATCCACAGGAGCTGTCTGGCTTAGTGTTGGGTAGATAATGGTGGACCTCCCAACAATGTCCTGGGTTTAAGTGGGACACTGAGTGCCCAAAGAGACTGATCCACGAAATATTCTTTGTCTATTGTATTGTTTGAGAGGCAGTGGAACCTGTGCGGTCCAACCTGGAGTTCTCCCTGTCCAACGTAGTTCGGGCACCAATTCCCCAAATCAGAGTTTTCTGCCCCAAAACCTAGAGCCTGGAGGGAATATGGGTGCTATTGTGGATTTTTATTGCAGGTCTTTCCCCCCACTTGGGAGGACCATATCCTCTTGTGGGCGGGATGATATCCAACCACCCCAGAGGGAATCTGTATCAGGTCTGTACATGTGCTGTGATCATGCTCGAAACTGCTCTGATTGTGACTAATTTTGCCCCTAGGCTCTGCCAGAAAGGAGCACTCTGTCCACGTGGGGCTCAGTCACCTCCACAAACCCGAGGTTTCTCCACAGTGCAGTGGGATGAGTTAGGCTCACCTCTGGTGTGTCTAGGATTTGGGTGTATGTATGCCCGTATGTCTGTGGAGATCACGTCTGTACACCTGTCCCACCACAACAAGAGGGAGGGAGCCGTGTCTCAGCTCTAGACGCGTACCGCTGGCACCAGTTTCCCCATTCCCTCAGCGGCCGCTACGGATGGCAATTCCATGTGCCACCTCAAACTGACTCACCCAGAATTTGTAGTTTGTGTCCCACAGGCAGGGTGAGAGTGTGCTGCCAAGGTTGCACTCGGTGTTGGATCCAGCACCCATGGGTGCAAGCGTGCAAAGTCTCCGAGTCTCCGGAATTCTATCCACCATCTACGTGATGGTGAAATGGTCGTGGTCCCTCTACTGTCCTCTGTGTAGCTCCTCTGAAGCCAAATTCTTGATTTCCGTGTTCACCCAGTTTCATCCATTATCTACCAAACTAAATTATCACTGTTTCTATCTATTCAATGTGAGTTCCAAACCCCGAATCAAGGCTCTCCCTTACTCCAGGACAGAAGGCATGTGTGATCTGTCTGCCATCTTGACTCCACCCCTCTTCATAGGTTTTTCAATGGCTGATGGTTTTAGGAGTGGACAGCTGGATACTTCTCCCTAGTGTTTATTAATCTGGAAGCTCAGCTGAAACCTGTCTAGCCTGGGTATCTGAAATACCAACGGCATAGTTTTCAGCATCACTGGAACATGGAAGCTCACCCAGCATGACAAATGGACACATAGGGATACTGTCTGGTAGCCTTCCTTAATAAAAACATTTATTTTTCATTAATATCTTGGGATAGTCCTACAACCACAGTTTTTTCCATGTTGATGAAGGCAGTACTATTATAGGTAGATGCTGTGAAGGTAGAGAAGAAAGATATGTAGGGAGGCCCAAGGTGATTTTTTACCTCAGAATTTAAGCATCAAAACACAATACATGTGTTCACTTAGTGTCCATAGAGAGGTACTAAAGTTACTTTCTAATCTCAGGAATACTGAGTCTCGCTATGGAACTCCATGGGCTACATTAATCCATACATTTAATCCCATTTTATGTGATAAGAAAGTTTATAAAACAGGTTTAACTTTGGAAGACTGATGGGATTAAGAATTCCAGTAAGAATGGAACTTCATTTCTGATCATTACAATCCATCATTGTTTATTGTCCTATCTTAACACATACACTCTTTACTAGAGTTACTTGAGTAAATCAAGCTCTTCTCAGTATTTCGATACATGTTATGGAACAAAACTAAGAGAAATCAAACTCCCATGCCAAACAGTTAAATCTTCAAGTAATTTAAATTTGGTTCACTGGCAAATTAGGTACAAATTTCAATATAAATTCCACGTGCAGTACACAATTAAATATGAAGGAAATAATCTCAGAATCAGAATGAAATGAAGATGTGGTTTACACTGTTTGGAATAGAACTTCTTGAATCTGAAAATTGGAAAACTTGCTGAGGAAATGTTCTGCAAATGAAATGATAAAGTACAAGAGAATTATTTTATTGGACAGGCCAGGATTCTCACACCTGTAATCCCAGCAACTCAGGGGGCAGAGGCAGGAGAAATGTAAGTTCAAAGCCAGAGGCAGCCAGCATAATTTAGAGAGACCCTACGTCAAGATAAAATATCTAAAAAATGGACTGGGGTGTAGCTCAGTGGTAGAGATCTTAAGAAGTATGTGGGACACCCTGATCATGGTCCAAGAATCACCAAGAAAAGTGAAAGAAGAAGAAAAAGAAAAAGAAAAAGAAATATTTGTAATGAGTGCAACAAAGTATTTTAATAAATGTGAACCTCCTTTTAAATCAATAAATTCAATAGTAATAGTTAATCTCCACCTCCATCACCCTATGGAGTGTGTGTGTGCGTGTGTGCGCTTGTGTGTGTGTGTGTGTGTGTGTATGTGTGTTTGCATGTGTGTGCATGTTTGATTTAGGAGAAATTAAAAAAAAAAAAAAAGGAGATATGAAACCTAACCCTGAAGATGTATATTGAGAAATAGCATACTAATGTTTATACTGTTCTTAGAAATTGAACCAAAACTTTAAAATAAAACATAAATCTCTTTTCAACTGGGTACAGTGACACACACCTGCAATCCTAGCAGTATGAGAATCTGAGGTAGGAGGATCACAAGTTCAAGGACAGTGGTAGCCTGAATAACTTGGTAAGATTCTGTCTCAAAAAGGAGGATGAGGGGGACAGGCCAGTGTAGATCACTGGCCTTGCATGCACAAGGCTCTAGACTCAGCTCCCCACTACGGAAATAAATTTATAAACAAACAAACAAACAAACAAATAATAAACGCATTTTGCTCCTTCTGTGCCTAGCACCACACAGCTCATGGTTCTCAGGGGCATCTCAAGTGAGCAGCAGCTCCAAATCCTGCATGCTGAATACATTTAGCGAAGTGTCTGCTCCTCGTCCATCATGCTGAATGTCTTATTCTCATCATTTCCTAAGGACAGACATAAGTGTCCACAGACTGGAGATGAAGTAAAGATCTGCAGGCCGCAGTTCCCTGGGATTGAAGGCAGACATGAACCAGTATAATTTCCCTCTCTAGTTTCATGGATGTCATCACCATTGAGAAGACTGGAGATAAGTTTTCTCTGATCTGTGACATGAGGGTCCCCTTACTGTTTATTATATTATACTGGAGAAGGCAGAGAGAAGGCACATTTTACAAGGTGAGGAAAGAGGTTTGTGGGCACAAAAGGAATCCATCACCTGCTTCCCCAGGAGACTTACAATGCCCACTACCGAGATGCCCTCATCACGATGGACTCCACCATTCGGACTGATTTGGAGACTGGCACGATTACAGACTTCATAATGTTGGACACTGGGAATCTGTGGACGCCAACTGGAAATAACTGGCAGGAAAACAACAGAAAGGGATATCTTTTTCATCACCTGGGGTTCATATGAAACATTCCACCAGGCTCTCTGATATTGCTATTATTGCCAAAGGCAACAAATGATAGATTAATCTAGCCCAAGGAAAGACATCTATCTCACTGTCAGGAAAGGGAGAGGGAAGTGCTGGTGGCCAAATAGAACCCTGAATGAAATGATCTCTAGTGTGGACAGTGAGGCACTTTTGAGAGGGTTTGTGAGGGCTGACAAAGCATCATGGAAACAAATACTGATAAAATCTTCACTCCATTCCAGAAAAATGGTCTATTGCAAAACATTCTCTGGATTAAAAAACTTGCAAACCACAAGTTCTAGGCCACTCACAACTCCACTATAAAAAGACACAGAACACTAGTTGGGTGCCGTGGTGCCCACCTGTCATCCCCGCAGCTTGGGAGGCAGAGGTAGAAGGATCACAAGTTCCAGACCAGAGACACTCTGTGTAACTTATCGAAACCCTGTCTCAAAAAGTAAAAAAAAATGGGCTGGACATGCAGCTCAGTGATCCAGCACTTGCAAAGCATGCAAGTGTGAAGCCCTGAGTTCAACCCCCAGTACAAAAAGCAAAAACAAACAAACAAAAAAACATGCATGCACACACAGAATACAATCACTGAAACAGACAATGAAATTATCTTGTTGTTCTGACTCAGCTCCCTCGCACCACCTTAATAAAGTTTTTCTACTCTTGTCTACTCTGAACTCTGGTAAATTCTTTGAGCAACAGGGACTCTGAACTACTACATCTAGGTGACTTGTTGAAAGGGTCCTTCTAATAACAGGACATATGTCATGGACTGCCAAAAGAACCAATAGATCTGTCCTAGAAGAAGTGAACTTAGAGTGCTCCTTGGAAGCAAGGATGGCTACACTGCATCTTACTTATTTTGGACATGTGTCAGGAGGGCCCAAAGCCTGGAGAAGGACATCATGTTTGGGAGAATGGCAGATCAATGAAAAAAAGGAAAGCCCTCCACTAGATGGATTGTCACAATATCCTCAATGATAGGCTTAGCCATAAATAAGATTTGTGTGCCTGGCACAGAACAGGAGAGTGTTTGGTTCAGCTGCACATAGGGTTGATATGAGTCAGATCCAACTCAGTGGCACCTAACAATAACAATTGTCAAAGAGAAAAAAATAAACACATGTATAATCCTTGCGAGGGGTTCAGACCACACTGACTCTACAACTAAACCAAATGTTTGATTTTGATTGTGTGTGCATGTGAGAGAGACAGAGAGAGAGAGAGAGAGAGAGAGAGATGGTAGAAAACAATAAAAAGATCTTAAATCACATATCTTGGGATAGGCAAGGTGCTAGATATTATCATAAAATGAAACACTGTGCCATATCCGGCACTATGTCAGTGCTTCTTTGCTGTTTATAGGGTTTTCAATGGCTGATTATTTCAGGATTATTTTGGGGAGAGGTTGTCCTTTTAGATCAGTTGGTAGAGTGTTGCTTTGAACGCTTTGAGGATCTGGGTTCAATCCTCAGCACAACTAATATAATAGGGGAAAGGCATAGCATGCCACTTCTAACACAATCCCCAACCATCAGCCATTGAAAACCCTATGAGGGTCTTTCTGAGTCTGTCCTGATTTGATGGCACCTAAGAGCAGCCACAAATGTTATCATGCTGATTAATGCAAGCTGATGCTAAATATCAAGTCCAAAATTAGGGAAGGAAAACAGAAGTCCTCATTCACTTCCCAGCTGCCCTGATGCTTAATGATCAATCCTCCATAATAGAAACATGATAAATATTGGTGTCTATAAGTTAAGAACTAGCAAAGAACACTGAAAAAAATTCCCCCAGCCATTGCACATACCTTTTGCTTCCAGCTCGATGCTCTGGTGACTTCTGACCAAGCCATCCACCCTCCACCAAGGCCACTCCTGCCAATGGCTAGTGCTGTGATACAGTCAGCATGGAAACAGCTGACCTGCTTTGTAGGTTACGTCCTAGTTCTTTGCCCTGAGATCACTTAGTAATCACTTAATGAATAGCCCACTGACATCAGAAACACTGGGTCACTGCAGCCTCTTCGGAGTATGGGAAACTCAGAATCCCAATCAGAAAAAGGGGCCTGGGTTTAGCTCAGTTGGTAGCTGCTGCTCTGCCTTCTATGAGGCACTCAGTTCCATTCAGCATCAAGAAAACAGAAGATGGACCTGGCAGCCAACTCCTGGAACAATCCCAAAATAATCAGCCATTGAAAACTCAATGAATAGCAGCATAGCACTGACATACTGCTGGCCATAACACACTGTCAGGGAGTGTTTTGTCCTGTTGCACATAGAGTAACTTTGAGCCAGACCCAACTGCATGGCACCTAACAACCACGATCACAAAAAGATGATTAAGTTTCAAAAATGTCTCACAGCACCAGCTCCAAAGCTGTCAGTTTCCAGGACCATATAAAAACCATCTCTATCATCCCTCTTGGAAAAATTGATTTATATATACTACAACAAACATTTTTATTTGCAAATCCATGGCATTATGATTCACTTAGTACAGAATTACTTAATGAGAGCTAAATATTTATTAGGCACATAACATGTACAGGGGCGGGGTTTAGCCTAGTTGGTAGAATGCCACTCCTCGCTCTCTGAGGACATGGGTTCCATCCTTGCAACCTAAAAATGGAGAAGGATATGACTATCCAGGCCTGAAGCAAACCCAAAGCAATTCCAAAGGAAACAGCCATTGAAAACCCACTGAGTGTCACTATGAGTCAGACCCAACTCCCAGGCACCAGAAAACAACACCCATGTACAAGGTGATGCATTCATCCTGTCACCTTATGAACTCATAACGGGTTTCTTTTTTTCTTTTACTTTTTTTTCTTTTGTTTTTCTTTCATCCACATCTCTTGTTTTTATTTAGTTTTCTTTTTTGTTTTTGCAAAGCTTAGGACTGAACCAAAGGCTTTCTACATGCAAATTAAGTGCTACACCACTGAGCAAAGCCACCAGCCCATTTTTGATTTTTAATCTTGACACAGGTGTCACTAAGTCACACAGGCTTCATCTGGCCTTGCACTTGCAACCCTTCTGCCTCAGCCTCCTGAGTTGCTGGGAGTACAGGTGTGCAGTATGGTGTGCTGCAGGAACTCCTGCTATGTATTGAGTCATTAATTTACATAAAAGAAATCTAAGCTTGGAGTTGTTGTTAGGTGCCGTCGAGTCGGTATCCGACTCATAGCAACCCTCACCGGGTTTTCAATGGCTGACTGTTTCGGGATTGCCTTGTGAGTGGATTGCCAGGCCCTTCTCCCATTTTTGCAGTGCTGGCAATTGAACGCGGGACTTCAGAGACTGCAGCCCAGTGCTCTACCAACTGACCTAATTCCCAGCCCCAAGCTTGGAGAGAATAAATAATTTGCCTACAATCTCCCAGGAATGCAGCTTATTCCATGGGCCCAAATCATATAATCAAAATACCTCGTAGCCGAGTACCATGGCACATGCCTACGATCCATTCATTTAGAAGGCTAAGGCAATATGCCCCTGAGTTCGAGGCCAGAGTTAGCCTGTGAAAATTTAGTGAAACCCTGTCTTAAAATAAATAATAAAGAAGAAGTTGGAGGTGCACTCAAAGATACCTGCAGAGCATGGACAAGACCCTGAGTTCAATCTTCAGGTACTGAAAAACGAATTACCTCACAAAATTTTTGATTCATCCTTATCTCCCTGACACCTATCACTACCATATTACTTAAAACTAAGTAGGAGTGTTAACCACTCTATCTGAAATAGCATTGAACATCATTCTCCTTACTCATTTCTTATTATTGCATGATCTTATATGCTTTCTCAATGATTTAATTTTCATGTTGATTCGATATATAAAATGTATATTGAGTGTTCATCTCACTCACAGTTAATCTTTCTTTTGTGAAATGAGCTGAGACACTTTGGAATTTAGAAAATGATGTTGTTGGTAGGTGTTCAAGAAATTCAAGGTGATTGAGTTTTAACGATTCCATCTACCCCACTCACACATTCAATACTACATTAAAATATAAGAAAGCTCTAAATTAAATTCTGCCACATATTCAATCTTTTATTAACTCAATTAGTTAACAGTGAGTGGAACATTTGGGCAAACTTTTCTCTGGCTTTGAGGTTGTTCTATTCCTTAGAGTTCTTCAAATGCAAGCTTGAAAAGTTCCTGAAAAAATCTCTGCCTCCTTTACAGTCCATGTCAAGCATGATGAATAGAAGCCTGGTCTGGTCAGTGCACAAAACCTTGTTGAAGGATGTAATCAGGGCATCGTATCTAAGGATAAATCTACAGGCCTCATGGGATTCCTAACTCCTATTCATCCAATATTAGAAATTGTCTCTAAATGATTTTCCCTTGATCATATATTTGAATGCAGTTGGGTTGGCTAGTCAGAACCCATTTCTACCATACACATGCCAGTTAGCAGGTGAATATCATCACCCACTGAAATCCATTACTGATATTCACCACAAAATCTGGGCATGGAATATTTTAAATTTTCATTTGGTCACTACTCAGGATTTAAATGTGACAAAACTTGACTGGAGCCTGGCCACTGCCAGACATGTGGCAAATCCATGTAGATGTTTCCTAACATGAGGAAAATGCCCTGAAATTGGGTAGTTGTGATGGCTGCACAACTCTGGATATTCTAAAACATCATCAAACTAAATACTTTTAGACAAGTGATTTTCGTGGCCGGTGAACTTATTTCACCAATGATTACTTTCAAATTGCTGACGGTGTAGTAAATAACTCATAAAACAACTTTATTAAAATGATATGTAAGAGGCAAAGTAATACACTGAACATGTAGCTGTACAGTCATCCTGTTTCCATAAGTCACGGTGGGGCACAACCCTCAGGCACACAGGTATGGTTTGGTAGGAGAAAGTCTCAGGAACATGATTTCTTCAGGCAGTAGAGTTCACCACAGACACCTCATGGAAGATGATTTTCATGGGGAACCACGGCAAAGGAAAGGCCTCAGAGGGGAAGGGAGGTTGGCATGGAAGA
>VMDO01036091.1:0-15471 GCA_007922755.1 Pedetes capensis
AATGTTTTAAATCCTCTTCATTTTCAGCAAGCAGAGTGGTGTCATCTGCATAACGCAGGTTGTTAATGAGTCTTCCTCCAATCTTGATGCCACGTTCTTCCTCATAAAGTCCAGCTTCTCGGATTATTTGCTCAGCGTATAAATTGAAGAGATAGGGTGAAAGTATACAGCCCTGACGCACACCTTTCTCAACTTTAAAACTCTCAGTGTTTCCTTGTTCTATTTGAACAACTGCCTCCTGGTTCATGTACAGATTCCTCATGAGCACAATTAGGTGTTCTGGTATTCCCATTTTCTGAAGTGTTATCCATAATTTGTTATGATCCACACAATCAAATGCTTTTGCATAGTCAATAAAACATAGATAGACATCTTTTTGATATTCTCCGCTTTCAGCTAATATCCACCTGACATCAGCAATGATGTCCCTAGTTCCCCGCCCTGTTCTGAATCCCACTTGATTTCCCGGCAGTTCCCTGTCTATATACTGCTGCAGTCGCTTCTGAATGATCTTTAGTAGAATTTTGCTGGTGTGTGATATTAATGATATTGTCCGATAGTTTGCACATTCAGTTGGATCCCCTTTTTTGGGAATAGGCACAAATATGTATCTCTTCCAGTCAGTTGGCCAAGTAGCTGTTTTCCAAATCTGTTGGCATAAACATGTTAACACCTCCAGTGCTGCATCTGTTTGTTGCAACATCTCTATTGGTATCCCACCACCTGACTAGAAGTATTTTATATGTGTGTGCCAGCGTGTATGCATGGTTTTGTTTTTGTTTTTGTTTTGATTTTGTTATTTTGTTTCTGGGGTTTTTGTTTTGGTTTGGTTTGTTTTGGTTTGGTTTTTTCTTGTTGTTTGTTTTTGTTGTTTTTTACGGGGGTTTGAAACCAGGGTCTTGCACCTATTCACTTTGTAGGTGCTGGACCGCCGCGTTGTGCCCCCACCCATATTTTTACTTTTTGACATAGGGTCTCGCTGCGTTGTGCAGGCTGCCTGTGATCTTGGGCTTACGATCCTCCTGCCTTCGCCCCCAAGCTGCTGGGAATGCAGGTGTATACCACTGCACCTGACTATAAGCGATTTTTATACGTGGGTGGGAGCGTGTATTTTGATTCTATCCACATCAAAATGTAATAAGTGGAAATAGGTACTTCAGATAAGTTTTCCTCTGTTTTACAAATGTATTACTCTTCCCTTTGTTTCTCTCACTCCCTAAATTAATAATTTCACATCATATATTTAGTATTTCTATTAACTAGGCTAAGCTGGGCTTTAGCTCAGTTGGTAGAGTGCTATTCTACTCTGCACTTTCTGAGACCCTGAACTTGATCCCCAGCATGGCAAAAAAATGGGAGAAGGACCTGGGAATGCACTCTTGAAACAATCATGAAACAATTGAACATGCAATCTGGATGTGCTGATAATTACTGATGCCTGGAATGCAAAATTTGGAAACAAAGAAAACTCAGTAGTAGGAAAATAGAGTCTTGTAGACAGAAATGATGCTGGAGATTGCATGATAGAATTTTGTCAGACCAATTATTTTTCATTGGAAATACATTTTTTTCAAGAAGATAAACAGTGGCTATACACCAGATGGAACATACAGGAAAGGAATTTACTACATTTGTGGAAAAGTCAGAACAATACAAGGTGCTGATTTTGGATCAGACCATCAACTGCTCATATGTAGGTTCAAACTGAAACTGAAGAAATTAAAACAAGTGTATGAGAGCCAAGGTATGACCTTGAGTATATCCCAACTGATTTCAGAGACCACCTCAAGAACAGGTTTGTTGCATAAGATACTAATGATCTAAGACCAGACCAGTTGTTACATATCAAAGATATCATTCATGAGTAAAGCAAAAGATTATTGAGAAGACAAGGAAAAAAGAAAGGACAAAATTATATGTCAAAAGAGACTCTGAAACTTGATCTTGAACATTAAACACCTAAAGTAAAATGAAGATATGATGAAATAAATGTACTAAACAGAAGATTTCAAAAGGCAGTTCCAGAAGACAAAATCAAATATTATAATGACTTGCAAAAAGCTGGAGACAGAAAACCAAAAGGGAAAAAAAAACAGAAAAACACATTCTGGTTTTTTTGAAGCTTAAGGAATTGAATTAAAAATTTAAGCCTCGAGTGGCAATAGTGAAGGATTCTACAGAGAAAATATTAAAAAATTCAGTAAACAGCAATAGATGGAATGAACACAGAGTCATTATCCTAAACAGAAATGGTGGATGGTTAACCATTTCAAAAGATTACATATTATCAGGAACCAATGGTACTGAAGGACAAAGTAGAAGCTGCCTAGAAAGAACTGGCAAAACACAAGGCTCCAGGAATTGATGAAATATCAATTGAGAGGTTTTAACAAACAGATGAAGCACTGCAGGTGCTAACTTGTTTATGCCAAAAGATTTGGAAAACAGCTACCTGGTCAAGTGACTGGAAGAGATCCATATTTGTGCCTATTCTAAGAAGGGAGATCCAATAGAATGTGGAGATTATTAAATGATATTATCAATCTCATACATAAATTTTTCTAAAGATCATTCAAAAGCAACTGCAGGAGTATATAGACAGAATTGACAAAAAATCAAACTGGATTCAGAAGAGTGTGTGGAAATAGGGACATCATTGCTGATATAAGGCAGATATCAGTCGAAAGAGAATGTCAGAAAGATGTCTGCCTATGTTTATAGACTATGGAAAGGCATTTGACTATATGGATCACAATAAATTATGGATAACATTGTAAATCATGGGAATACCAGAGCACTTAATGGTACTCATGAGGAACCTGTACATTGACCAGGAGACAGTTGTTTGAACAGAACGAGGAATCACTCCCAGGTTTAAAGTCAAGAAAGGTGTAAGTCAGGGCTATATCCTTTCAACATACCTCTTTAATCTCTGTGCTGAGTAAACAATCTGAGAACCTGTGTTTTATGAGGAAGAATATAGCTTCTTGATTAGAGGAAGACTCATTAACAACATGCGTCATACAGATTACACACTGCTGAAAGTGAAGAAGATTTGAAACATTTACTGATGAAGATCAAAGAACACAGCCTTCAATATGGATTGTGCCTCAACATCAAGAAAACAAAAATCCTTACAACTGGGTCAGTAACCAAGTTCTTAATAAACATGGAGAAAAGGTTGAGTTTGTCCAACATTTTGCTTTATTTAGTTCTACAATGAACACCCACAGAAGCAGCAGTCAAGAAATCAAAAGACACATTGCACTGAGGAAAAGCTGTTGCAAAAGACTGTTTAAAGTTTTGAAAAGTAAAGATATCACATTGAAGATGAAGGTGCCTCTGACTTGTGCCATGGTATTTTCACTTGTACCATTATGCTTCTGAAAGCTGGACATTGAATAAGACAGGAGAAAAACAGATGCTTTAGAATCTTGCTATTGGAGACTAACATGAATATCCCATGAATTGCCAAAAGAACCAATATATCTATCTTAGAAGAAGTGCAAACAGAGTGTTCCTTGGAAGCAAAGATGGCCAGACTATGTCTAATGTATTTTGGACATATTGTCAGAAGGGACAGATCCCTGGAGAGGGAAATCTTATTTGGGAGAGTTGCAGGTCAATGGGAAAAAGAAAGACACTTAACTAGACAGATGGACGTAGTGACTGAAACAATGGGCTTAAACATAAGAAAAAATCATTTGCATGGCACAGAATAGGGAGTGATCCATTCTTTTTTACATAGGGGTCACTGTGAGTTGGATCCAACTTGAAGGCACCTAAGAACAACAACATTAACTAAGCTTATAAAAATGCAGAATAATGCCAAGTGACTCACATTTGATTCAGTAAGTCATTGGGCCATCATCTATAGGAAGTTGATAAATTGTTTTATCATTGATTTTCTATTAAAGGGCTGTGACAATAAGAATTTTGTAAGCCTATGTAGAATAACATGCAAAACTCCTCAGAATTCCATGCTTCTCACTATGTGAAAAATACTATTTTGCAAAATCAAGTAATTCTTTAAATTTCATTAAATAATGTAAGATGGTTATCCATATTCCTATGATGACACATTTCACGATAAAAAGTTGAATATTAATATGTGAATCTATGTGTATTTCTTTTGGAATTCCTACTATGACTTTTCTCAATGTAAGTTTTGTTTGTGTGTTGGTGTGTGTTGTGAGTGTTGGCTTCTTTTTGTACATAATTTACAAAAATATATTTATGTACGTGATTTCACTGCTTTAACTTGGTGAAGTATAAATATTTTCTTATCACCCAAACGTAGAAAACAAGGCTTATTGTTTCCACCTGAAAAAACATTCTCAAATATTTATTTCCCTTTTTTCTTTATTTAATCAGTTTTCCAATCACTATCTACACTCCTGATACTATATTTATCTTTGGAATTATAAAAATGTGTGTGTGTGTGTGTGTGTGTGCATGCGCGTGTGCCTGTGCACTATTCCTATGTTAAAAGGTGACAAAGAGAAAACTGGCAATTTGTTTTCCATAAGAAAAAAAAGTCCAAGTTCTTTAGCATATTTTTCTAGAACCTTGAAAATTTAGCCATGACTTACTTATCATGTAATACTTCCATCTAAAATCTTTATTCCTTAACCTATGAACTTCATTTTCTAGACCATAGAATTTATCAGCCATGTGTTCAAGCTTGTGTGTTTTAAAAATAGTCCATTTTCTTGCTTATATATACTTTCTCTCCCCTCTCTTAAGTATATTCATCACCTAAAACCAGGCTAATGTCTTTTGATCTGTAAAGATTATGAACTTTGACATCCCTGGAGAACATTAGTAGCTCCAATTCTCCTAGGTCTTTATATCTACCTATGAAATTTAAAGCAGTCTATTCCACTAGATTGGAGTTTCCTAGAAGAATTACTCATTTATGCAAAGCACATACTATACACCTGATAAATACTTTCTGGAAGAATGAAGGCATAAATGAATGGATCTCTTTCAAACTGAATCTTAGAGAAATTAAGTCCTAGCTAATACTGCGAGAGCCTGCAGCCATACCACTGTAGCATCAGACCCCTTGAAATCTCAGAAGCTAAGCAGGGTCAGGCCTTATTAATACTTGGATGGGAGACTGCCTGGGAGCACCAGGTACTGTAGGCTTGGCAACTCACTCCCAAAACAAAACAAAACAAAAAACAAAAAATCAGCCATTGAAAACTTTATGAATAGCAAAGAAGCATGACAATAGTGTTTCATCTGTTGTACATTGGGTCACTATGACTTTGGACACCAACTGTACAGCACCTAACAAAAGAACAAAACAAACAACACTGGCAAGAAAATAAATTAGTCAGGAAGATGAAATGACTGTTTCAGGATTCCACTATTCTTCCTGCACAATTACTTCAGAAACCTTTTCAAAATGTAGCTGCCAATCCTCAGGCCAGACTCAATAGATCAAACTATCTGCATCAAGCACCAGGACATATACCTTTCTAAGGCTGGCAAAGTGCTCAGTCTTGGGAGTGAAGGCTGAGCGTTCATGGTTATGCCACATCCTGTATAGTTACTCACACCATGAGCACTGAAATTCTTGTGTCAGTTTTCCTAGAATTCCAGACTCTAGTTCATGAAGAGAAGGAAAAGAGGAATGGGCCTATAGTGGAAAAAAGATGAAGAAGGAATGCTGTAGAGAAGACAGACTGGATCCATGCTTGCAAAGGGGAGTCAGAATGTGACCAGCCACCACTTTCACGGAAGCCACCAGTATCAATCCAGTCATTTAAAAGGAATAAGGCCAAGTACTGTAGAGTTGAGGATGCTTACTAGAGCCACATCAAGATAGTTAAAACTGGCCTGGAAACAACAGAAAGGAAGGCCTGTCGTGAACTCGGGTTAGAGTAAATTTGATACTTCCCCAACCATCACCTTTTTGAAAGGGCATATGATTTTACTGGGCTGGGATATAATATCTTTCAAAACTATAGCATTTCAGTTTTTTTTTCCTTTTGCCACACATCCCTTGTAAATGATGCACTATGCCTTCAGAACAGAATCATCTACTGAAAGAAACAGAAGATATTTCCAAATACACATTTGCTTTTCACTGTATAATTTGCTATTCCCTTCCCTACTATGTACTGTATTACACAGCAGTGTTATAGGAAATCCATTTATATATAGGGGTATTTCTTGTATCATTGTTGTTGTTGTTGTTAGGTGTCCCCAATCCTGTCCCATTCATAACGACCCTCATAGGGTTTTCAATGGCTGCCTGTTTTGGGATTCCCTCCGGAGTGGATTGCCACATCCTTCTCCCATTTTTGTGGTGCTGGGAATTGAACTCAGGACCTCAGAGACTACTGCACAGCACTCTATCAACTGAGCTAAATCCCAGCCATCTTGTATTATTAGCCTGAAGTAATGATTATTTCTGTGATTTTCTTGCTTGGTTCTGGTCCCCTAGTTCTGGTCATCCTACAGGTGACTGCTGATAGTGAGATATGACACTATAATAGTTTTAATGGCAGGACTGTGTGATCTTTCCATTATCTCCAAGTTCTGTTTTCAAATGCTCTCTTTCATTTCTATGTTGGTAAATTTGAAAGTTCCTATGTAATGAGCATTAAAATCCTCAGGAAACTTCTGTCTTCCCCTCAGCTATTTCAGTGTTTCTTCAGTGTTCACTTCCTCTTTAATGTGCAAACCTCATTAGTTAGTTTTTTACTTGGATAAAAGATAAAATTTTATTGAATGGAAGCTCCCCTTCTGAAAACACTAAAGTTTGCATCATCATTCTTGGTTCTTGCTACTGATATTTGTCCAGAGATTTAGTACCAAACATACACTTATTTTTCTTAGGTGTACTGGGCTGATTTTTGTTGTGGTGGTGGTTGCATAAATATTACTGTAAAAGACTCAAGCGTGAGGAAGAGCTTGGACAATCATATTACTGCCTATGAGAATAACTAAAGGAGTTTATAGATACAGACTCAGCACAGGGTTTGGCACAAAGAGAGGTAAGCAATACATATTTGTTTGCATATATACAATTGAGAGAGAGAAAGAGAGACAGAAGAACAGATACAGAGAGAAAGAAAGAAAGAAAGCTTACATTAGGGCAACTCTCAATGTCTATTTCATTTATCCACTGAAGAAATAGTGCATTAGAATTTCAGAAATGTATACAAAGCCTAATGTGAGACCTTTGAGAAGGATGCTTTAGAGGCACTAAAAGATTATCTCTGACATTGAAAAGGCCTGGTCTCTTGTCCTTGCCTTTCAGACTCTGCGTTCAAAGGCGTCGCTCTAGAAGGACTGGCTGCAGTGATATGCTTATAGCTCCATTTGCAGACTTTCTTATAGGTTCATAAATGGAGACTAGAAGGAGGAGGGAAAGGAATAAAATTTAATAACTGAATAAAAATGTAAATAAAGATTTGCCTAAAATTACTTGTCCAAGAAATAATTCTCCCTCCCCCTTAAGCTAATACTTTGATAAGCTCAGTACAGTGATCCTGATTTGGAGCGTGACCTTTGAAAATGCTCTCCAGCTTGATTAAAGATGTATTAAATTTGTTTAAATAAACCTCGTTGTAATGGCACATCATTTGTAAGAAGCTATTAGGGGGCTGGAAACTGTGCTGCTGTATTTGCATGAAAATGTGCCCTGCTCGAATTGAGGATCTCTCCTGAATTAACTGCAAAAGGAAAGTGACACTTTCATAATATTTTTCTGACAAAAAAGAAAGAAAAAAATCTTCACGCAAAGCTCTACGAGAGAGGGGAGAGCTGCATGTCAATAAAAGAGTGATAGATCAAGTTTGTGCTCTTAGACCAATCAGCAGACTTGATGTTCTCAAGGTATTCAGTTAAATGTAATCAATAATATTTATCTGTCTATTACTTTGCTCCTAGAATGTCTTCATTTTTGAGTCTGTGTATGTGCACATGAATTGTTTGAGAGTAACCAGATCCACAAGGATGTTCAAAAGAAAGCTGCATTATCATATGTCTTGAAATTCCATGACTGGAATTCTCTCCCTGGCTTCAATTTTGGTGTTGTCTGTGGGTTTGTGGCAAAGCTTAAGCACCCAAATGTCTCCACCTACCACTCCCAAATGAAGTATATAGTTGCCAGATGTACTGTAATTCCTGCCAATGGCTCCCAAATGAGCTGCCACTCTGATGAAAAAGGGTCTCTCCTCTAAATCAAAATATTAAATTAAAACCTTTCACATCTTCTTGTAGGAGTCAGGGTTCTGGGCCATCTGCCAATTTGCAGGAACTCCACCCTCTGTCTAGTCACCATATTCCTAACTTGTCAGGTACAGAGCAGCCCATTTTTACCTAGCTTCTTCCTGACCTAACATCCTTTTTCAATAATGAAAATTTCTAATTTTATCTGTTTGTTGCAAATGACCTCCCTCTATCCACTGTATGGAGTCTTTTTGCTAAGGAGCATAAGTAATAAGTAAACTATTAAGCATATGATAGTGATTAAGAAATTTAACATGCTTCCTGTGACACGCAGGCTGCTACACTGCTGATACAGGCATTGTGCTAAGGCTTGTCTCCCTTTATTTCCTGTTTTTCTTTTCCTTATTTGTTTTTCTTTCTTTTCTTCTCTCTTCTTTTTAAAAATAGCCTTAAAACTAGATAATATTTTCATAATTAGAAGTTTATAAACCAAGGATCAGTACCTGGTCTGAAATCACATAATTAGCAAGTGGGTGAAGCTGTGTTTTCAGTTTAATGTGTCTGATTCTAATCCCCATGACATTTTATTATACTAACTTTGACTCTAATTTACTATGTGGAGATAAATTGAGGGACCTCACCAAGAGACATGACTAGTAATATTAACTGTTCCAAATTCAGAAGCATACATGAGTATATCCCCAATAAGACAGACTGTTTACAGAGGAAGACAATTCTATCTTGGACTGTCAGGTTTAGGGAAGAAGAGTTATTCCTTGCAAACATTGAGAATACCTTTATATATTGCTTTAACCCTGGTATTTTATGCTAAGTAGTACTTGATAGTACATTTTTAACATTGAAACTATGGTTCTTATTTTTCTTAAAAAAATCTAATGTAATTTGAGATTAAATGAGGTGATTAAACTGAGCTGCATATTTTATAACAAGAGTTGTGACTTCTAAGTAATAAGATTTTTCTGCTGTCCAAATTAGCATGAAGGCAAGTCCAGAAATTAGGGTAATGGTAGCCCATCCTGGCCTGGAACTGGGGATTCTCCTGCCTCAGATTCCCCAGTGATGCTATGATTACTGGTGAGTGTCAGCAGGTTCATTTTAGAGTCAGCAAATAGTTTCATTAGGTGATTAGTTTGAATGTGATAATGTCTATAGACACAGACAGTATCATTAGAACAACATGAAAGGACAAGAGAGGAGGTAACTCAAGGAGGATTTGCCAGAAGACTAGAAAATGCAGGAAAGAACATTCTGGGTCTCTCTCTCTCTCTCTCTCTCTCTCTCTCTCTCTCTCTCTTTCTCTCTTTTGAAAAGATCAATGCATGTTTGAAAAAGCAATTCTTCTTGTTCTGTTACTTGATTTCTTAACTATTATTTTCCTACCAATTTCCATATGAAATATTAAAATGAGCTCTGAATTAGAACTTCTTAGAACATTGTGTGTGAATCCAAACTTCTCATTCAATGAAAAAAATACAAAATAAAAAAACAAAAAACTGACTTTAAGTTATGAAAAAGAAATTGATAACACTGAACTACAACTTCTCCATGTCTTCTTTCTGCTATATTACTCTCATCTATTAAAAAGTCTTTGATTGCATCACTTCAAAACTAAGAAGTTATCCAGAAAATGTGTTATGTAAACCTTTTAATTTTGTCTTCCTTTTTCATTTGAAATCCACTCTTAATTTCTTCTCCATATTTTATGTAGAGAAAGCTATGAAATAATGAAAGAACAAGAAAATTAGAAGTAAAGTTATTTCTGAATGACAATACTTGTTGATTTTCTGTTAAATTAGCTCTGCATCAAATGAGCTGGTGCTTCAATGCACAATCTTTATCAGCTTAAGTTCTGAAGCTGCACCTCTACACTATTTTAAAATGTTTTCAGGAAGCAACATTTAAGAGAGTGAATGGTGGCGTGTAAATATAATACATGTTTCCCCAAGATAGTTTGAGGCCCACATATGGGTATCTGCAATTTACCTGAGAGCTATGTATATGTTTGTTTGTTTGTTTTACTATAAACAAAAGACAAAGGGTCTCTCTCTCTCTCTGAAACTTTTGCAGAATTTACACTGATATTCCTGCCTTCAAGTGCTTTTTTCCTCCTCATTTCCTTTAGTTTTTAATTTACCATTCCCAGCTGAAATACTTGAGCAGATAGAATCAACCCAGCTCCAGGCTAATTGGTTCATCATACACTTTATGATCATTTTCATTCTGGATTTTGATTAGGTCAGTATGGGGACGGCTTTGGTCAGCGCTTGTAATGATCTGCCTGTTAACTCTGAAATAGGGTCTTTGTCTGTTCTCATTGTATTAGATATCTCAGCTGCCTTTAACTCTGCTAACCATGAAATATTACTGAGCTGTCTTAATGTCCTATGTAGAGGTCTAATATTTTCCATATTAGTTTTAGCCCTATTTGACTCAATTTGTTACCTTTATTGAAATTTCTATATTGTTAACAGGAAGATGGCATACTGTTCTCCTTTGTATGATCAGCTCTTTACATATTTCTAGTGCACTGAAGTGTTCCACTGTCCTCTGAGTCAGCCAGACATAGTTCTATGTATTTCCATCACTTACTCAGTCCTCTAACTGGTGGATAAATCACTGACCCTCATTTTTTCTTCATTTATTTGGTATGGCCCTGAAAAACAATTTTGATATGACACATCTGTAATGCATAGCCCAGTGTTGCACACACATGAAACTTCTAGTTAGTGTGAGGACAATCATTACACTTGTTTTAAGGTGATCAAAGCAGATTTGCACTACTGTGACTCATTGGAATGTGGACTTGAGCTGAATATAGCATAAATAATATGATAAATATTCAAAATTCAAAGTAGAAAAAAATTTGTCTCCTTTTTCTTAATTTTGAGACAGGTATATTTAGGGAAGTGGAAGTATTTGAACAGTTTATTTTATTCTCCCTTCACATTGTGTGTCTGGCATTCTATCGTTGTTGTTGTTAGGTGCCATGGAGTTGGTGTTCAACTCAAAGTGACCCTATGTACAACAGGCAAAAGAGTATTGATAGTGATCCTCTGCTATTCATAGGGATTCGGGGCTGATTTTTTGGGGGGAGAGAGTTGCCGGGTTCTTCTCCCAAGCCCACAGCACCTGGTGTTCCCAGGTGGTTTCCTATCCAGGTACTAACCAGGGTCAACCCTGCTTAGCTCCTGAGATGTGGTTGGATGCCACAGTGGTATGGCTGCAGGCAGCATTCTATTAGGTTTGGTTAACCATATTCTGGCCTTGATCAGTGTTGATTTCTATGAAACAACATTTCAGAATGGTGAGATTTTCTTTGTTCAGATTTTTTTGACTCAGATTACTTTACAATCCATTCTTTAGCAATTTTAAGTTCATTTTGGATTATAAATTCTACAATCCATGTCCAACCATTGTTTACACTCGAAGTTCTTATTTTCCTCTTCTTTATGATTTAATTACTTTAATCATTTAAAACTTTTTTAAAAAGTTTGATATTAATCTATTTACCTCTGATATTGTCATTCCTTTACTTTCTCTTATTTAAATTTTATTTTATGATTGGCTTTTATTCTAATGAACACTGCTCAGATAAAATCAAAGTGAAAATTTGAGGTATGATTTCCCAAAAATGAATATTTCTATTAGAAAACTGAAATTCCTTGACTTGATTTATATTCATATATAGATGAAATACTTAGATGGCAACTTACCTTTCTATTATACCACATTATGTTTTATCTTCTTTTCCCACACATGCATGCATATTTATATCAATATCTACATATATTGGCCATATGTGGAGAGGCTATATTTATGTCTACATAGTGTATGTCTATATGTATGTATATAGATGTATATGTTGTTGTTTTTAGGTGCTGTCAAGTCATAGTGTCAATTCATAGTGACTCTCAGAGTTTTCAATGGCTGATTGTTACAGGATTGCTTTGGGAGTGGATTACCACATCTTTCTCCCATTTTTGTGGTGCTGGGGATCAAACCTGGGTTCACATAGAGTGCAGGGCAGCACTCTACCAACTAAGCTAAACCCCAGCCCACAGATACGTAGATATGTGTGGTGTGTGTGTGTGTGTGTGTGTGTGTATGTATGTATACACACACATATATATGTATGTATATATATATATGAATATTTCTGCATTCAATCTACGTGAAAAAGAATATATATTTTCATGTTCATATTAACAGCACAAATTAACATAAAAAATTGAATCATCAATCAGATTTATTGAGATTTACTATGTAATGAGCCATAGTTCTATAGTTAGGTGTCATTTTTATATATAGATTAAATAGAAAGTAATCTGAAAACTGCTGTTGGTCTACAAAAGAAACTGAACCATAGCTTGTCAAATTGAATATTCTTCTTTTCTTTCCCAAACCATTTTTACTTTTTACATAAATGTAATTTGGCCTTGACTAATTTGATACTTCAAGAGAATATCATGAGCTAGATATCTTTTCTTCCTGTGCACAGAGAACTGTTCCCTTCTGAATTGTGGATAGTTGTATATTAATTTCTCTAAGAGTAAATTTATAAAAGTTTATTTTTTTCTATTTCATTTAGAAATCACAGTTATAGTATGCAGCCTCATTCAGTGTCAAAGTGTTGCCTGCCATGTGAGGGCAGGTAAAGTTCCTCCTTTTTCAATATGATTAAGATCAACTGTTGCAAATATTTGCAGTTTGAGGAAGATGCTGAAGAACTGTGGGAGAGGAAGCTCCTTTACTCTGAGGAAAGTTCTTATAGGTGACGTTAACACCTGCAAGATGCTATGCTTGATTTAATGGGCTTATAAAACTGGTTTGATTGCTCTGTCTTAAGGTAATCTACATTGTTGGAATGTCTAAATTTATCCAACTACTATATGAGTGGCCTACAGCTGTAGCCCAGTGGCATCTGATCCCTTCAGATCTCAGAAGCTAAGCAGGGTCAGGCCTGGTTAGTACTTGGATGGGAGACCACCTGGGAACACCAGGTGCTATAGGCTTGGGAGACAGACCTGGCAACCCACTCCCAAAAATCAATCCGCCATTGAAAACCCTGTGAACAACAGAGAAGCACTGACAAAGAGTGTTTCACCTGTTGTACGCAAGGTCGATATGAGTCGGATACAGACCTGATGGCACCTAAGAACAACAACAACATATACGAGTCACATTCCAAATCCACTTGTTTACCTAATGGATTCCTTCCCTTCTGGGGCCTAGAACACTCCTGTTCACTCCTAGGAAAGGGCCTTTTATCAGGAAAATTGAGACTGTCTCCATTCCTTTCCTTGCAAAGTATGACTCCCGTGGAGACCTTTCCCTTGACCTTCAGAATGTACTCATGTTCCATCTCCTCCTGGAAATCTCAGGGACACTTCACAGTGCAATTTTGAAACTATCACCTTTCCATTCTGGCTTCTTACCCATCTTGCGTTTTCTATTTCAAACTACACTGCTACCTGAAACAGAAATCTGAGGTTCCTGCTACTCCCCCCCACCCCGCCACATAAACCTTAGAATGAGTCTGCATCAATTCTAATTGGAAGTAGTACAGTACTTGCTTTCTCTTCAGACCCTCTACTCACTTCTCTCTGGCCTGCTTACTTCAATCAGTCACTCAGTGGTCTGTAAACAATGCAACAGATGGGCAATAGTTGCTGCCTTCTCAGCAGCAGTTTCCTTGTCTTTCAACAAAAATTCCAACACATGTTTCACAAGAATAAAGCATATTTTGAATGGACTATGACAAAATTACTAATTTCACCTTTGGAACACTAGAAAAACAATATGGAATAAGGATGAAAAGTGATAAATCCTCAAAACACAACAATAAAGAAAAAACAGAGCTTGGTATGGTGGTGTATGTAATCCCAGCAACTCCAGAGGTTGAAGCAGGAGGACCACGAGTTTGAGGGCAGAGTCAGCCTGCAGAATTTAGTGAGATTCCATCTTGAAGTAAAAAATAAAAAATGCTCTGGTGTGCGGTGAGTTGTAGAGTACTTGCAAAGTATGGGCAAGGCCCAGTGTTCATTTCCGAAGTATGGGGTCAGGGGGTGGGGAATGATAATAAAGAAAACCCAGAAAGGAGGTTCCTTCTTCTTGTTAGGGTGGAAGGTTGTATGACTGAAACATGATAGTCACAGTGCCACCATAAACCTAAAAAAGAAAGCATGCATAGAGAAAGGAGAACTGAGAAAAGAAACTTTTTTAATGGCACTAAATTTTTCAGTTAAGTGCCAACAAATTTACTTTTTTCAGTAAAATCCTTTTGGAATTATTATTGTCAATATCATTACCTAAAGTGTATTTTATTGATTTTTTTTTTGCCATACTTGGGGGTTGAACTAGGGTTTTGCATATACTTTGCAAGTTCTCTACCACTAAGACTGGATCTCTCTGAGATAGGTAGGCTGCCTCTGGACTTCAACTTTTCATCCTCTGCTTCCTCAATTTCTGTGATTTCATGTGAGTGCCAAAATGCCCAGCTCACATAGCTCTTAACTACTTCTAATTTCTTTAGTCTGTCTCCACACTCACAAACTCTAAGGCAAAAATGCATGTGCACATTCACAATAGTATGTCTAAATACTTAGAAATTATAAACCAAGCTAAAATCTGTTAAATAAAAGTGGCCTCCACATTTGTCAGGAAGCAGGACCTGGTGAGCCACTCTCGAAACAACTAACCATTGAAAACCCTATGAATAGCAAAGAGACACTGTCAGATATAGTGCCGGAAAATGACGCCCCCCAGGTTGGAAGGAACTCAAAAGACTACTGGGGAAGAGTTGCCTCCTCCAAGTAGAGTCTACCGTGATGACAGAAATGGAGTAAAGCCCTAGGGTGCTCAACTTGCTGATGTGGCACTACTCAAAATGAGGAGAAACAACTGTGTAAACATCCATTAATAATTGGAACATGGAATGTACATAGTATGAATCTAGGAAAATTAGAAATCATTAAAAGAGAAATGGAGCACATAAACATTGACATTGTAGGCATCAGTGAGCTAAAGTGGAATGGCATAGGCCATTTTGAGTCAGACAATCCTATGGTCTACTATGCTGGAAATGATAAACTAAAGAGAAATGGGGTTGCATTCATCATCAAAAAAGACATTTCAAGATCTGTCCTGAAATACAATGTTGTCAGTGATAGAATAATATCCATACGCCTACAAGGAAGGCCAGTTAATATGACTATTATTCAAATTTATGCACCCACCACTAAGGCCACAAATGAAGAAAGG
>VMDO01036092.1:0-15476 GCA_007922755.1 Pedetes capensis
ATGGCACAAGGAATTCCAGCCAACAACTTAATGTCACAGCATTTATTGAAGGCAGAAGTGAGGTACAGTGATATGTTAATTGTTTACAGCTTCATTAGTTAAGGGGTTACAGAGCCTCCTGAAATACCAGAAAGTCATACACTGCAGTTGAACTCATATTGGATTGGTCTGTTAGGCTTAATGCAGGCCCTTTCTAAAAATCAGTGGTCTCTCACAAATTCTACTCAATTGACCCAACAAAACATGTATGAAAAAATCAAAAGACACATGGGACATCTAGATCCCAAACTTGCACACTCATACAAACACAGGCACACACACACACACAGACACACACAGACACACAGACACACACACACACACACACACACACAGAGTAGTTGGACTGGGAACAAAAATGATGCTTTCTGAGTGGAAACCAATGCAGTTTCCATCATCTAGCAACAGAAACATCTACAGTCACACCATCTTGACATCTGTTTTTGTGTGATCTTGGAAGTTAAATTGTGTTGGGCCTGGTTAGTCTTGGGATGGGGACTGACTGGGAATACTGGATGCTGTAGATTAGAGAGAAGGACCCAGCACCCTAGGTCCAAAACAATCAGCAGTTGCAAACCCTATGACTAGCAGAGAAGCACTGGTTATAGTGCAAGGCATGTCCAGTGTTGGGGAGTGTTTCCTTCGGTTGCACATAGGGTTGCCATGAATCATAGCAGACACCATGGCACCTAATAACAACCGTAATGATAACACTGTTTCACATAACTCTGGAGGCTTGGTCACCTACAGTGAATCACACAAAACGTGTTAGAAAAAAGCCCAGGTAGAAATTCTTTCCCAAGTCTGCAGTATCTTTAACAATATCAGTTAAAATGATAAATCAATTTTTTTCTGGTAAAATTGAGGACATATAACAATTATTCCATTTATGCTATTATAATCCATTTGCTTTATTTTGTCGCACACCATTTTCTTTCATCTGCTAAAAGTAACTTCATCTTAATCCATTCAAGGTCTAGGTTTCTTATGTTGTGGCTTTCCCAGGGTTCTGAAATTCACTACTTTGTTCACTATCCCTTTTATAATCTCATATCCTTCGATTGAAGTAGACATATGCTGTGTTCTTCATATCAGCTTTTGTTTTTATTTCTATGAATAGTAAACTTCTGCCAAGAAGATGAATGAAATGAACAGGTAACAAATAAATAATCTTGTTTAGCGTGTTTAACAAGTGAGTTTGGAGGGACCATAGACAAGCTCAGGAGGGTTTTATTTTTCCTGAACTGGTGTGTGGCCTAGTGGAATTGGAAGTAGGAAGGAGAGCCAAATCATTCCCAAGGTACAGGCCCCTGTCCAGCTTTTGGTCACTATTGATATGCCCCTGATCCACATAGGTAGTAGAGGCCTAGAGCAGCTTCCCATTCCCTTGAAGCTTCTAGGTAATATCATGAGTGATTTCAAGAGAGGAACTGAGAAAATAGGGTTTGATTGGGCTGAGAGCTATTTTCTTTCCCCATCCGACCATTTTACCTAGGAATGAGTTAGAGTGTTTTGGCCCTAAACAGGTAAGCTCTCTAATATGTACTATGAATTTCTCTCTCTAATGAATAAAGCAATATTTTCTAATGATGGATGTTTTTAAATGCCAAACACTGGAGTTAACTTTTGGCTAACTTGGGAGAAGCAACAGTCACACTGAGGTATGCCTCTATACACATAACAGAAGGAGACATGTGGGGTTTTGAGTGATATTTTCAGCCAGCTGTGGAAACAGATTCCAGAACTCCAGGGCCTCATCTAAGAAGTCCAACCATAGGTGGTCATAGAATGATTTAAAAAGTTGAATTGTTGGGCCTGATGAACCTGAGTCTTTTGATGGCATAAAATGGAATTGCATGTCCTGAGCTTCATGGGTTGGAATTAAGTGCTACCCAGAGGTCCATTTAGTTATTTGAGGATCTAGAAGGTGGAGCTCTATGGGATATTGTATCTCATGTCACCTAGCACTTCAGGGTGAGAACAATATATTATTAAGAGAGGTAACTATTTTAAATCTTAATTTGAACACTTTAGGAGGCTTTGAGTCATCTAGGGTACTGTAAATAGTAGATGCCCTGATAGCTTGACAAATATCAAAGAGAATAGGGATTGAGCCCCAGTGAATATGGGGAACTTCAGCTTGGCCTGTGAGAGCCCCATTTTTATCTTTTTTCCAGATTGATAACCATGTATCCTAGGATGAGCTCTTGGGGTTATAACACACATACTGAAAATTTCCTAGGATACAAATCAAATAATTGGTCTGATTATAGCTACAAGTCCCACAATAGCTCACCATAAATTTATAATAGGAATGAAACAACAAGGTTTTGGTTAATTTTAGCCCTGACTGTGGGAAGCACCCCTCTAAGAGTTTCCTTTTACTTTGCAAGGGCTCAAAACTAGCAGTGCACTTTACAGTTTACACAGTGGGATCCCAGGTAGATTTTACCCTCAAGCTTCTGCTGTGTGTAGACTCCTTAGCTTCCTGTGTGAACAAAGCAGGGCTGTAGTTTTCCTGAAGCTTCCACCAGGGGGCCAGTGGTCAGAGTCCAGACTGAGGAGAGCAGGCTGCAGTTCTCCTTGTTGTCTGAGGTGGCAGCAGAGCTTCCTCACAGCATCAGTCATGTCAGGTGTTTCTGGTCCCACTGGCGGTTCCACCCCTCTGAAGCAGCTGGCCTTAGGTGGCCATGATGAATCCAAGGCACTGTTCCTGTAACAAGATCTCCTGGCTTGAAGGGGTGTCCTGCCCCTGATACACTAAAGGGCACTTTCCTTGTTCCTAGTCACTGGTTTTCCACAGGGCAGTCCCTAAAGCCTGCATCTACCTTGGCAAAGGTATCTTTCCCATTTCATGAAAATCACCTGTTTTCTGTCCTAAGATTGGAAGCAAGTGTCCAAGTAGAATTTCATAAGGTGAGTGCCCAGATTTTGGTGGATGCACTGGACTCAGAGGATCACAAGCAAGACCGCGTCCCATCTCAGATGAGTCTCTTTGCAGTACTTCCTCATTAATTGTTCAGGTGTGCAATTCATACATTCTACTTTTTTTTTTAATTCTATGCCCTGTGCTGCTTTTGTTAGGTGCTGTCGAGTCGGTTTCCAAATCATAGCGACCCTCATAGGGTTTTCAATGGCTGACTGTTTTGGGGTTGCCATGGGAGTGGATTGCCATGCCCTTCTCCTATATTTGCAGTGCTGGGAATCACACTTGGGACCTCAGAGACTGCTATGCAGCACTCTGTCAACTGAGCTAAATCCCAGCCCCTGTGCCCTATAGCTGAGTGTAATTTTCAGTTTCTCCATTATAACCTGGAGATATTCTGAACTATTTTTAGGTACAAATTCATGTGCCTTGTTAGATCCCAAAGTCAAAGGCAGCCCAAACCTATGAATAGTGTCTCTTAGTAACATCTTTATTACCTCTCGTGCTTTTTCTGTTCAGATGAGGAAGGCTTTTACCCATCCTGAGTAGGTGTAAACAATACCAACAGGTACCTATAGCCACTGGCTCAGGGAACCTCAGTAAAGTCCACCCATAGGTTTTCACAAGGGGCTGCTCCATCTTCTGCATTCCTGGGGTCTAAATGGATCCTGCCATGGGTTGTTTTGCATATACATCAGACACTGTTCATTTATGGTTCGAATGAGGGCAGGGAGCCATGGAACACAGAAATTCCATCCCAATAAAGTCACAAGTTGTCTTTCCCATGTGGGTCCCTTGGCAGAACTTTTAAATAAATAAGGGGCAAGCATCTCCAGGATGGCCAGCCTTCTCTTAGAGAATTTGTATTGTCTTTTTTTTTTTTTTTTTGATGTTTTCTGTTCTGCCAAGGAAGTCAATGCTTTTCCTTGGGTGAAAAGCATGGGACCTCCAGGAGAGGCAAATCTGGAATGAGGGGCATGGCTAGAATCTCTTCATAGGCTCCGTAGCCATCCTTGCAGCCAGTTTTGTCTCTCTATCTGCCTCCTGCTTCCCTGTTGTCTCTGTAGTACCTGCCTGGTGATGTCCTTCATAGTTATTTTCAGTCACATATGTGGTTGTGAAAGCTGGACATTGAATAAGGCAGACAGGAGAATATACCATGGATGGCCAAGGGAACCAACAGATATCATAGAAGAATTATAACCAGAGTGTTCAGTGGAAGCAAGGATGGCTAGGCTGCATTTTAGGTATTGGAACATCAGTTTGGGACATCATTGCAGGAAGGACCAATGCCTAGAGAAAGACCTCATGTTTGGGAAAGGGGCAGGTCATCAAAATAAATGAGACCTTCACCTAGAAGGATTGACACAGTGGCTATAACAATGGGCTTCAAAGTAAAAAAATGATTGTATGCCTGGCTTAGAAGTAGGAAGTGTTTTGTTCTGTTGTACGTAGGGTTGATATATATCTGACCCAGTGGAAAGCACCAAACACAACAACACACAACCACCACCTAACTAAAACCAGAAGTTTCTTATTTCCATGGTGCCCACCCCTGATTTCTATCCATCAGGTAAAGTCTTTGAATTTATTTATTTTTCTGCCTCTATGTACTTGCCTCTGTGTTTATAAGTAGTATTTCCTGTGGCTACTTTTATTTTTTGTTTTTTGTTGTACTGGGGGTTGATCCCGGGGCCTCACACTTGCATGCTTTTCAAGTACTAGACCACTGAGCTGCACTCCAAGCACCCTTGTTTTTTTTTTTTTTTTTTTTTTTTTTTTTTTTTTTTTTTTTTTTTTTTTTTTTTTTTTTTTTTTTTTTTTTTTTTTTTTTTTTTTTTACTTTTTAGAGGCAGGGTCTCACTAAATTCCACTTTCGAGACTCCTCGCTCCATCTCCCAAGCCCCTGGGATTACATGAGTGCGTAACTGTATGTAGGTATGTGTGTGTGTATATGTATGTATATATATATATATATATATATATATACACACACACATACATATAAATTTATATATATATATATATATGTTGTTCTTGTAGTTAGGTGCCGTAGAGTCGGTATCCAACTCATAACGACCGTCATAGGGTATTCAATGGCTGTTTCAGGGTTGCCTTGGGAGTGGATTGCCCAGCCCTTCTCCCATTTTTGTGGTGCTGGGAATTGAACTCAGGATGTCAGAGACTGCGGCACAGTGTTCTACCAGCTGAGCTAAATCCCAGCCCATATATATATATATATATATATATATATATATATATATATATATATATGTTCGTATATATACATATGTCTGGGGTTTTTAACTATTTCCTGTCTCTCCTCTCTAATGCATTCCATACAAGGTTGCCATATATCTCAAAGGCCTATTTCTGACCTTGGTGGCTGGACTTCTGCTGCTCAGAAAATCCAGTGCCTCCTTCCACCAACTTTTGAGTTATAACTACACGTCTTAGAATTGAAGATCCTCTGCTGTGTCACCTCAGCATTTTCCAATTTTATCTTTTGCTCTACCGCTGTCACAGTTCAACAATATTTTCTTAATCCCAGAACAGACTTCTTTCTACCTCTTTTTAAAGCAGTTAGAGATCCTCATTTCCACTTCCACTTTACAAAATTTAGTTTATCAAGCTATTATATTTGGACACATTAAACACTTAGGATTCTTTCTATGTAAAAGTTACAAATGTCAAACATGATTTGGACAAAAGTTTAAGGTGGAAAGGTAAAGGGGAAAATAGTCAGGAAAAATTTTTAAAAGTGGAATTTTGAAAGAAATTTGTACATATGACGTAAAATGAACTTTAGATTCATGTATAGCCATATTTTTTTAACTAGGGGTTGACCCAGGGCCTCGCACTTGCATGCTGTGCAACTACTGTACCACTGAGCTGCACCCTGAGGCCATAGTTTTTACTTTTGAGGCAGGATCTCACTAAATTATTCAGACTGCCTCTGGTCTTGAACTTGAGATCCTCCTGCCTCTGCCTGTCTAGTTTCTGGGATCACAGGTGTGCACCACCACACCTGGCCAGTCAGATTTTTTTAAAGTGGATTTTTGAGAATGAGAATCTTGTGTATTAAACATGGGATTATAAAACAATTACCAGATCCATGGGAACTGACATGGAATACATAAAAAGATGAGAAGCCAAGATCCCCATGTAGGCTCCATGATATTTAAGCAAATATTTGTAAAGAAATCTACATCAAAAATCAACAGGGGAGAATTGATCAACAATAAAACTGTATTAGCAGTTTTATCAATGGATACAAAAGTAAATTCAGGATCACACTTCACAAAATCTGGAAGCATTTATAAGTGTAGAAGAATGATTAAGAGTGGAAACATCTTGAGAGAGAATGCCCCCATTTGAAGCAAAGGGAAAATAACAATGAGATTTGAGAACTATCATTGATTCAGTATAAGGAAGTTGGTAAACTCCTTTCCAGTAAATATAGGAAAAGGGTCAAATATATTCAAATTCTTAGAAGCAATAGTTCGAATACAAATTGTTGAAGATTCCAGGCTGCATTCTGTTTTTCAGAATTAAATCCTGCCACAAAGGGGTGCCAGGGAATGCCACAGGTCCTTGCCTTTCTCAAGGCTATGTTCAAAGAAGTAACCCGACTCCCACAGTATGTGTGCTCCTTTTATAGCATGCCCTATATCTGTCCAAGTCTCTGAACCCCAAAATACCTTCCATCACATCTCTTACCTCTCTGATTTTCAACCTACAAAAACTGCTGAACATTTTTGGATATCATTTGAGATATTATGGTGCCTTCATTATTCAGGTGTTCAATAAGAGCTTATTACAAACCAAATCCATCCCCTAATACACACACACACACACACACGAACATTATTTTGAATTTTACCATTGAAAGTGGGCTTGCCAGTTCTGATGCTCTTCATGTTTCTCTCCAGTCCCTCAAGAACTCATTTATTTCAGCCTAGCATGTTATAATTTTCCCTCAAGGCAAAAGTACATTTCTACCTGTCACCTAGGACTGTGCCACCATTGGAAGGCGAAAGAAAAGACGTCTCAGGAATCTTCAATCTGACTTGAAAGTCATCCATTCAAATACTTAGACCAGAAATTTGAATCCAATTCTTTCAGGGTCCAAGGCTGCCTTTCATTTTGTAAACCTCGTCAACTGCATGGAATGTTTCAGAGAAGCACACCAGGCATGTGGAACAATAACTGATCTCTTCAATAATGGCAGTATTCAGGTTCTTATTACTTTGAAAACACCTGAGTGATACAATAGAAAGGAGGATGTTTTAACTTGGGTTTGCAATTATTTATTTGATTTTCAGACCAGGATCACTAGATCTGTTACTCCTGGGTATTGATGAGTGAGTGTGAGAATCATGACAGAAGGACATTGGGTGCTATCATGCATGTTATAGCTGTATGTAGTGGAGTGCACGCGTGCGCGCGTGTGTGTGTGTGTGTGTGTGTGTGTGTGTGTGTGTGTTTGTATGAATTAGGTAATGACAGATATTTAAAAATTACAAAAATATAAGATAAAGTAAATTATATTTAAAATTTTGTAACTTCCCAACCTTGAAGGCAATTGAAATAATAGCTAGGAAGCAATTGTCAGAATAAGATACACATATTTCAAAATGGGCAAGAATAGTTGCACTTGCCTGCACTTCTGGAAATTCTTTTAGTGAACAACTACAACAATACAATTTGTACAGAAAGAAGTTCATGCAATGTGATGCAGATATTAGAAAATATGAACTTTTTAATTTAGAAGTCATTGTATAATGAAATATACAAATACAAAAAGGTCAAGACATGTTCATATTAGAAGGCATCTTAATGGATCAGCTTCTGACATGCCAATTTGTCATCCATTTCCTCAAATCTGTGTGTTGGAGAAATGATATGTGTGGTATGTCCTGGCTTGTGAGACCACCTGGGACTACTGAGCCTATAGGCTGAGAGAAGGACTTGGAAGCCCAATCAATTACAATTGGCCATAGAAAACCCTACGAATCTCATTGAATCACTCACAGTTTTGCTGGACATGGCAGTGTTTGGTACTACATCTTCACTTCTACCTAGTGTGACCTAGTTTCTGACCCTACTCGATGGCTTTCGTTGTTGTTGTTAGGTGCCGTCGAGTCGGTATCTGACTCATAGCGACCCTCATAGGGTTTTCACTGGCTGAGTGTTTCGGGATTGCCTTGGGAGTGGATTGCCAGGCCTTCTCCTATTTTTGCGGTGCTGGGAATTGAACTCGGGGCATCAGAGACTGCAGGGCAGCCCTCTACCCACTGAGCTAAATCCCAGGTGCTACTCGATGGCCTCACACAACAATAACAATTTTTTCCAGAATGATCTTCCTAGTTCTTCTCCCTAGAGTGTCTTATTGGAAAGTCAGCAGGAATGGGCCCCGATGTGTGACTACAATACATTCTGAACTAGAGCTTGCATGGTTCTCAGCATCACTGCAACTTCGATGTACCCGGAGCAGAGGCTGACAGACAGGTGGGCTTGGGCATGGGGAAATGCATTCATCTTCTCCCACAGATTGTGATGTACTAGCATGTTGTTGTTGTTCATTATACTCTACAGTCCCTGGACAAAAAACTTCCCCATCTGCTCACTATATAATTTGCCTTCCTGACATGCATCTACTTGAAGTCTCATTTACCACTTTTCCAACTAGGCAGGGCAAAGGAAAACAATCCTATGAAAATCTTGGATTGAGTTGTTAGTTCTAAGAATTTGAATTCAATGTCTTAGACCTAAGAGTTGTTTGGCATTCCAAGTTGCATTCTACTTTTCAGGACTAAACCCTGCCACAAAGGGGTGCCAGGAAGTATGCCAGGAACTTGTCTTTCTAAGGCTATGTTCGAAGAAGAAACATGGCTTCCCAATACCTCAGCCTGTGACTCAAGTGCTGTTGACATGGCGTGATTTTTCTCCCACAGAATAGGTTACTCCCTGGGAAGGAAGCTCTATTTTCTCTCCCAGGCCCAGGCCTGGAAAATATCTTCTATTATTTCTGGTTATGTATTCAGCTCCCTTCCTATGTAAAATCCCAAACTTCTTTGTTATATGTAGACTTCAGGAGATACGTATACATTTACAAGTTTAACACCAAAGACACTAATATCATTCAATCTCATGAGAAGAATTCTAAAAATTGCCCAAATCTTCTGACCCATTAGAAGAATGCTTCCCTTATACATCTGATTTTCAACATAAAACACTCTTCAAAAGTTGCAGATAAGATTTGAGATATTATGCTGCATACATTATTCAAGTATTCAACAGGGGCATAATAAAAATGCAAAGAGTCCCCCAAACACACACACAAAAATCATATTGGATTGATGACTTTTACCGCTGAAAGTGGGCTAACCAGGCCTGATGCTCTTCGTGTTTCTCTCCAATACCTCAAGAACTTACTTCTCTCTGCCCCTATATGTTATAATTTCTCCTCTAAGAAAAAGTCCTCTTCAACCTGTCACCTTTGACTGGGCTACTACTGCAAAGTGAAAGAAAAGACATCTTTGAAATCTTGGACCCAACTAAAAAATCCGTCCATTTAAGCATTTAGACAAAAGTACTTGGAATTCAATTCTGTCAGGGTCCAATGCTGCATTTCCTCTTGCAGCACTAATCCACTGCATGATGTATTGCAGAAAAACACACCAGGTAAATGGAAAAATACTTGATCTCTCCAATAACGATAGCATTTAGATTCAACTTGCTTTGAAAAAGACCTGTGTAATGCAATGAATGGAGGAATTATTTATTTGGGTAAACAATTATTTATTTGATTTTCAGACCAAGAACCCTTGGGCTGTTTCTCCTGGGTGGTGACAAGTCAAAACACCATGACAGAGGGGCAATTAGTGCTGATACACTCACCATATGCGTGTTTCCAGTGGAGTCTCTGTGTGTGGTCTGTGTGAGTGTGTGTGAATAATATATGTAAAGACCTACATTAAAAATTATGAAAATGTAAAACAAAGAGAAAATGTATTAAAAATGTTGTACTTTCCCACAATGAGGAAAGTGAATCGAATACAACAGGAAGTAATTGTCAGAAGAAAATACAAATATCTCTTAATATGCTTAAATTGTTCATATACTTCTGGGAGTTCTTTAATGAAAATTTACAGTAATATTATTTGCACACAAAGGTAGTTATTGCAACATGCAGGTTATTAGAAAATGGAAACATTTTAAATTAGAAGTTATTGACTATTGAAATCTACAAATACAAATATTTCATAACATATTCAGATTAGAATCTACAGTAATGGATAGAACTACCACCATACCACATTGACATCCATTTTATCACATCTGTGAGTTGAAAAATGAGATGTCCGGTATGTCCTCGCATGAGACACCACCTGGAACTACAGCATATGTAAGTCAGTAGAAGAAATCTGAAGTTCTAGTGCCAGTCAGCCACAGGAAACCATATGAATCTCATTGAATCACAGATAATTTTGCTGGGCATTTCACAGCGTTTGGTGGTATATCTTTCTCTTGTAAATAGGGTGGCTCTGTTTCCAACTCCACTTGGCTGCAATTCACAGCAAGAAAAGCAATTGTTTCCAGAGTGATTACCATGTTCTTTTCCCTACAGTGCCTTATCTTGAAGCTCACCAGGAACAGGTCCTTCTTATGTGACTATGAAACATTCTGATATACAGGGGTGTGGTTTTTAGCATCAAAGGACCTTGGATGCCGCCACAGCACAGGGTGACTGACAACTGTTGTTAGTCACATAGAAATGCATTCATTTTCTCCTACTGAAGTTGTGCTTGGAAGACAAGTTGTTCAATTCACTCTCCAGGCTGGAACGAAATATGTTACTGTGATTCTGCAGTTTATAATTTGCCCCACCCCCAACACACCTACTGCCAAATCTCATTTATGACTTTGCCACCTGGGCAGGGCGAAAGAAATCAATTCTATATGAATTTTTTATTCGAACTATTAAATCTAAGAATTCAAATTTGAGTTCTTAGGCCTAACAGTTCAAATACAAGTTCTTTGGGATTTCAGGCTGCATTCCATTCTTCAGCATTAAATCCTGCCACAAGGTGGCGCAGGGAATGCACCAGGTACTTTCCTTTCTCAAGACCATGTTCAAAGTAGTCACAGGCTTCTCAGTACCTCAGATTGTTACTCAAGGCCTGTTGGCTTGGTGGGATTTTCTCCCACAGAATGTGTGCTCCCTTCGTAGGATGCACTATTTACTTTGCCTGTCCCTGAACAGGAAATTACTTTCCATCACTTCCAGTTATGTATTCATCTCCCCTCCCATGGGCTGGATAGTTCCAGGTGTTCTCACATGCAAGGACACATCAGACATGTCATTCCTCCAACTCGCAGATCTGAGGAAGTGGATGTCAAAGTGGTCTGGTGGTAGCAGTATCCATTAACACAGCTTAAAATATGACTATGTTCTCAAGTTTTTGGATTTATATATTTAATAACTAAAAATATATACAATTACTAACAATCTGCATAACATCGCGTTGAATATCTTTGTGTGAAAATATTATGACTCTAATTGTTCATCAAAACAGCACCCAGAATTATATGCCAGTCAAACTAGCGACACTAAGAGGTATGTGTATCTTATTCTCACAGTTCCTTCCAAGACAGTTGGGTTCTCTTGTCCTCTTAGTGAGCAAGATTAAAATTTATAATACAATAGATCTTTCTTTCATATCTTCTTATTTATAACTCTCAGTTATTACCTATATATTACACACACACACACACACACACACACACACACACACACACACACACACACAGACACTCCAGTCCAAAGAGCCACAAGATGGGCATATCAGCAACACTGCCCTTCTGTCATGATGTGTTATTTCATCCATACCCAGGAGAAACAGACCAGGTGATCATGCTCTGATAATCAAATAAATACTTTAAACCCTAGTAAAAACTTTCTCTCTTCAATTTTATTTCTCAGGAATTTACAAAGCAATGAGAACCTGAGTACTATCGTTACTGATGAATGAGTTCAAGTACCGTGGTAAATAGTTGGTGTGTTTCCCTGTAACACTTCTTGCAATGGATTGGGGCTGTATAGTTCACGCACGCACCCAAACTCCACTCCAAAGAGCCATAAGATGAGCATACTGGCGGCCACTGTCCCTTTTCCATGACATTTTGCCTCATCAAAACCCAGGAGAAACATAGCAGCTGGTCATGCTCAGAAAATCAAATACATGCTTATAAATACAAATAAAAACATTTTCCTTTCAATGGTATTTCTCAGGATTGTATCAAGCAACATGAACCTGAGTAATATTGTTATTGATGAGATCAAGTTCTGTTCCATGTAGCTACTGCTTTTCCCTGCAAAACTTCTTACCATTATTTGGGCTGCAAATGAAATGAAGCCTTGGATCCTGAAAGAATTGTTTTTCAATTACTGGACTAAATATTTGAATGGGTGTGTGTAAGGCCAGATCGAACATTTCCAAGAGATCTTCTCTTTCACCTTGCCATGGTGTCACAATCAAAGTAAAGTCTTGAAAGTGGACTTTGGCCATTAGGGAAATTCCAACTTGCTATGCTGGAAGAAATGAGTTCTTGAAGGACAGGAGAGACACATGAAGTGCATCATACCTGGCAAGCCCACTTTTAGTGGTGATACTCAAATTATAACCATCATGATTGTTGCGTCTGTTTTGTGGGGACCAATTTGATTTTACAATATGTTCCTATTGAACACATGAATAAGGACGTCCAAGTAATACCTCAAATCTCATTGAAAAATTTTGAGCAGTTTTTGGCATTGAGAATCATATGGATAAGGGAAGCATTCTTGTATTGAGTCAGAAGACTTCGGAAAAATTTTAGAACTCTTCCTGTGGTACTGAAGGATGGTAGGGCCTTTGGGTTCAACTTATCTTCTTACACTTGCCTCTTAAACGTTACCCATGGCAAAAAAAGAGTTTGAGATTGAACATGGGAGGAGAGCTGAATACATAACCCAAAATGATGGACGGTATTTTCCAGTTCAGGGACAGAGAGAGTGAACTGAGCATCCTACAAAGGGAGCACACATTCTGTGGGAGAAATTCCCACCAAGTCAACAGGACTTGAGTAACAGGCTGAGGTACTGAGAAACCATTTGACTACTTTAAACATAGTCTTCAGAAAGGCCTATCCCTGGGACATTCCCTGCGCCCCCTTGTGGCAGTATTTAAAGCAGAAGAACAAAATGCAGCCTGGAATTCAAACAATTTGAATGCAAGATTTTCACAGGATTGTTTACTTTCACCCTCCCCAGGTGGTAAAGTCATATATGATGGTTGGCTAGTTTGACATTTTCATAATTTTTAACGTAGGTATTTTCCTATATCTTTCACAAATAAAAACACAACACACACACACACACACACACACACACACACACACACAAAGACTCTATACAGTCATAAAATGTGCATATCAGCACCCACTGCCCTTCTGTCATGACACTTTGCCTTATCGCCTCCCAGGAGCAACAGCCCAAATGATCCTAATCTGAAAATGATACAAATCATTGTAAACCCTAATTAAAACATCCTCCCTTCAATTATATCACTCAGGTTTTTTCTATGCAATGAAAGCCTGAATATTATCATTATTGATGCGATCAATTATTGTTCCATGTATCTGGTGTGTTTCTCTGCAGCATTTTGTGCAGTTGATGAGGGTTGCAAAAGGAAATGCAGCCTTGGATCCTGAAAGAATTGGATTTGAATTCCTGGTGTAATTCTTTGAATGGATTTTCTTTTTAAAGTCTGATGGAAGATTTCTAAGATGTCTTTTCTTTCACCTTTCAATGATAGCACAGTCCAAAGTAGCAGGAGGAGGTGGACATTTGTTTTGAGGGGAAATTATAAGATGCTAGGCTGAAATAAATGAGTTCTTGAGGGACCGGAGAAAAACATGAAGAGCATCAGTCCTGGCAAGCCCATTTTCGGTAGTAAAATTCACAATAAAATTTTGTGTGTTTGTGTTAGGGGGCCGATTTTGATTTGTAATAAGCTCTTATTGAACACCTGAATAATGAAGGCACCATAATATCTCAAATCTCATCCATGAATTTTAAGCAGGTTTTTACGTTGAAAATCAGATAAGTAAGGGAAGCATTCCTGAATTAGATCAGAATTTTGCAGCAAATTTTACAGTTTTTCTCATGGTATTGATCAATCTTACTGATGTTGGTGTTCTACTGGTAATCTTATACTTGCCTGTTGATGTCTACACATGGTAGAAAAGATTGGGGTTGAACATGGAAAGAGAGAGGAATACATAGTCCAAAATGGTGGAAGGTATTTTCCAGTTCAGTGAGTAGGAGAGAAAATAGAGCATCCTATAAATGGAGCACAGAGGACTTGAGTCAGAGGCTGAGGACAGTAGAAGCCACAATTCTTCTTTGAACATGGCCTTGAGAAAGGCAAGTACCTGGGGCATTCCTTGGCACCCCCTTGCAGGAGAGTGAAATGCTGAAAGTTTAATGCAGCCTGGAATCCCAAACAATTTGGATGCAAACTGTTAGGTCTAAGAATTCAAATTCTAATTCTTAAGCCTAATAGACAGAATACACACACACACACACACACACACACACACACGCACACACACTATACGTATGTTTTATGTATGTATATAATCTGTAATGTTGTTGTTGTTAGGTCCCATCTAGTCGAGTCGGTATCCGACTCATAGCGACCCTCACAGGGTTTTCAATGGCTGACTGTTTTGGGATTGCCGTGGGAGTGGATTGTCAGGTACTTATCCCATTTTTGCAGTGCTGGGAATTGAACTCGGGACTTCAGAGACTGCAGTGCAGCGATCTACCTACTGAGCTAAATCCCAGCCCATCATCTGTTTTATATATCATAAAATACTTTTGACAATTGAAGAAATCTTAAAGAAGAAAGTTGGAAATGTTTCTACTGAACAAGTCAAATAATTTGGAACGAAAGTGCTATCTGTAAAGAAACATGGAGAAATATTGCAGATCATTAATAATTCATGTGCGCATACAATTAAAATAATATTATATTATTTTGCATCTATAATAAGATTTTAAAATGTAGTTTTTCCCATTCCAATTGGTGGTATAAAGAAGGAAATACTCCCATGCTTTTCTGATAGTATTGTGAAATATTTTAAGCTTCTTCAAAAGCATAAATATATAGTACTAGATTTTCAAGAGATATCACAAGGTTCTTACATTTTGACCTAGTGTTTTCACATCTTGAATTTTTCTCTTAAGGAACTAGTCTCAACTTAGGAGAAAATAGGCTATATAAAGAAGCTTATGAATTTTAAAATTATACCAAAGAAAACAATGTTAATTTCTGAAAAGAAGAAATTACTAAAATGTCAAATATCTGCTAACTTAACTATTTTGTAACTAATATTTTTTCTTATAGAGACTACAATATAAAGAGATATCACAAGGTTCTTATATTTTGACCTAGTGTTT
>VMDO01036093.1:0-15463 GCA_007922755.1 Pedetes capensis
TTCCTTATCATAGCTCATAGTGTCTTTTCCTTATTCCATTTTGATTCTATGTTTTGTTTCTTTAAACAGCCCAAAATAAAGTTATTTTACATTCTGTATCAGGCTGGGGTTTAGCTCAGTTGGTAGAGTACTGCCCTGCACTCTCTGAGGCCCTGGGTTCAGTCCTCAGCACCACAAAATTGGGAGAAGGATGTGGCAAGCCATTCCTGAAATAATCAGCCATTGAAAACCCTGTGAATAGCAGAGAAACACTCACATAGTGCCAGGGAGTATTTCGTTCTGTTGGACATAGGGTTGCTATGAGTTAGACCTCTCTCAACAGCACCTAACAACATTTCCTATATCTGATAATTCTAATATATGAAGTCTTTGGGATTCTGTTGTTTCTACTAATTCTTCCACATGATGATCTGTTTCTTTATGTCTAGTAATTTTTTTATTGTGAGCTTATATTTGGTTGAACTAAATCCTGAGGGGCCTAGGTTGGATGCTGTCCTCCAAAAAAGAGATGAATTTGCACCTGCCTGATGCCAGGGGGCACTAACAATGCGGGACAACTTTTTAATTTCTCTGTTATGTTTTCTATTGTCATGTGAGTAATATAAAGTTGAACCTCAGATTTGTTTAAAAGCAAGCTTTAAGATTGCAAACTCTCATGAGTACACTTCCAGAGAAGCAGCCACAACAGCAGTAATAGTAGTAATAGTCTTATTTGTTTTGTTTGCCATACAGAGTCATGATGAGAAAAGCAAGGTGACTCTTAGGTTTCTTTTGCTGTCAGGTATTTTTTTCCAACTACCATTTCATTGTGGTATACCCCCTTTTAAACATCCTGGTATAATATAGGGGTTGCAATTTCCAGTTTCATACTCTCGAAAGACCTTGCATACCTTGCAATTCTATTACTGTCCAAAGCACTGGGTTCCAGTCATGGAGTCCTACCTTCAGGGAAGCCCAAGCTTTTATAAATTGCCTGCCACTCTTATTTCAACTTCTTGTTCCTTTCCCTTCTCACGCCATTCTTTTCTTCAAGCTTAGCAAAGCATTTTAAAATGTTTGTTATGGTTTCCTTAAAAACCTAAACAGCATTACCTTATGACTTAACAATTCTACTTCTAAGAATGTATGTAAAACAATGAAAATCATAGACTCAAATATATTCTTGAATGCCAGTGTTCACCGAATAATAATTTACAAAAGACAAAAGATAGAAACTACCCAAGTGTCCATCAACATATAAATGGATAAACAATATGTTGTGCATCCATATAATGGAATATCATTCAACCACAAAAGGAACACAGTTCTGATGCATGCTATCACACGGACCTGGAAAATATTGTTCAGTGAAATAAAGCAGAAACAAAGGACAAATATTGTGAGTCCACTTACATGAAATATCTAGAATAGAAAAATTCGTAGAGATATAAAGTACACTAGGGGTTTGTGTTGAAAAGTAAAGATATCACATTGAAGACAAAGGTGCTCCTGACTCATACCATGGTACTTTCAGTAGCAACATAAGTTTGTGAAAGCTAGACAGTGAATAAGGGGAACAGGAGAAGAATCGATGCTTTTGAATTGTGGTAGTGAAGACAAATATGGAATATACCATGCACTGCCAAAAGAACCAACAGATTCATCCTAGAGGAAGTGCGACAGAGTGCTCCTTGGAAGCAAGGAAGGCTGCACTGTGTCTTACATATTTTTGACATGTTGTCAGGAGGGACCAATCTCTGGAGAAGGACATCATGTTTGGGATGGTGGCCACTCAGCGAACAAAGGAAGACCCTCTCCTCAATGGACTGACACAGTGGCTGGAACAATGGGCTTAAGCATAACAAAGATCATGTGAATGCCACAGTATTGGGGAGTGTTTTGTTCTGTTGTAGATAGGGTTGCTATGAATTGTACTCAAATTTACAGCCCTTCCCAACAACAACAAGGGGTTACCAGGGACTAGGAGAGAGGAATAGGGAGTTATTATCTAATGGTTATAGTGTTTTCATTTGGGTTGTTGAAAAAAATTCTGGAACTAGGCATTAGTTGAACAATGCTGTGGAGGGACTGGTGTTTAACTCAGTAGAGTGCTGCTTTGCACTCTCTGAGGCTGTTGGTTCAATCCCGAGCTCTACAAAAACTGAAGGTCCTGGAAACCCACTCCCGAAACAATCCCGAAACAATTAGCCATTGAAAACCCTATGGGGGTCACTATGAGTTGGACAGACTCAAGTATACCTAACAACAACAACAATGCTGTGGATGTGGTTAATGCTGATGAAGTCTAAAGTGATTACAATGGTAAACTGTATGTTATACATATTTTGCTAAATTTAAAATACTAGTAATGTATCAAAATCATTGAATTATATACTTTAAATGAATGAGCTATGTGATATGTGAATTATATATAAATAAAGCTGTTAGAAAGAGAGAATTGTAAAAACAGTTTTGCAATTTATCCTGTGCTTAGTTGTATTGTAGCAGGAATGTTTCTTTAGAAGAGTAAGTCTGCTATATTGCAAGTGCAGAAGTCAAGATCTCCTACTTAGTAAGACCTTCCCTACTACCAATCTAAACTAAAACTTACATCATAGCCTTGAGAATCTAAGCTCCATGAGAGTGGAGACCTCATCTGTTTTGTTCATCATTATACCCCCACTAAGTCCAAGTATAAACAATCACATGCTTAAAAAAGTCATTGTCAGCAGTAACTATAAATATAAACATGATTAAATCTTAGATTAAAATTAAGGACACTACAATATAATAGTTATCTCTAGACCATTAAAGATCACTGTTTTCTGCATCATACGGAAGGGAAAGAGATAAGGGATGCAAATTGACTTGTTTACTAATTTCTGGACCGATTTGTTTTGTAACATTTGCTTAAAAACAAGACATTGTAAACCATTTCCTTGACTAAAGACCATTTCTTTAAGTGTCTCAGTCCTTCAATGGTATTTGCATCTTTCTCCCACCAATTAGGAATATTGATTTCCTTTGCCTTGGCACTTTGTGTTTAGCTTTAGTGTGTATTCCATGCCAGGGCTTTAGGAAAGAGTGTGATTGGTAGGTTGTGGAGGGACCCATTGGTAGCATCTTCCTATTCATTCCCTGGGAAATTGTAGCCCCTCTGCAGCCAGTTTCCCTATTCCTATGTTAAGTCATGGCATGCTATTTTCAGTTGCATCATATGCTTGTGAAGGCTGGATGTTGGATAAGAGAGGCAGGAGAATAATTGATGCTTCTGAATTATGGTGCTGGAGATGAATATTGAATATACCATGGACTGCCAAAAGAACCAACAGATCTGTCCTATAAGAAGGACAACCAGAGTGCTCCTTGGAAGTAAGGATGACTAGACTGTCTCTTATGTATTTTGGACATGTTGTCAGGAGGGACCAATGCCCGGAGAAGTACATCATGTTTGGGAGAGTGGTGGGTCAGATTAAAAAAGGAAGACCCTCTACGAGATAGATTGACACAGAGGCTGTAGCAATGCACTTAAACATAAAAAGACCATATGAATGCCACAGTGTGGGGGAGTGTTTTGTTCTGTTGTACATAGGGTCTCTGAGTTGGGCCTGACTCCACGGCACCTAACAACGTGTGCTGGATCTGATCCTCCAGCACTATTGTATAATGGTTCTCTTTCCATCCTTGACTGGTGAAGACTGAGTGGTCCTCAAAGAATCTTTTCATAGATTTCTGGGTAGTAAAGTACCATGAGAAACTCTTGGAATACATTCTGTTTCTGTCAACTGATCCTTCCACTGGTTTTCTTAGACTCACAGGCAAAAGTGACTCTCCTCACTCCATTCTGGAATTTCACCCAGACAATAGAACTAGACTGAAATCTGACAAGTCATATCTCAGTTGTGATATTGGCTCTCAGATTTACCCTTTTCAATATTAACAATAATTTATCTTTGAATGGTGAAAGGTCAAAATGATCTTATACAGCTTTTGCTGTTTTACATTAGTCAGGTGTTCACAAACTTCCATTATCTCATTTGGTTCTTGGTCTCATTTTTAATATATGAAGCATAAAAGTCCACCAAGGTTAAGTGATTTATACAGGTCACCTTGCTAGTTAGTGTCAGAGCTGATAGTAGAACTCAAGATAGCTTACTTCACTCTGACACACAGAGTACCTAAGGTATACAGTGGGAAAGCTCTTAGTAAGGAAATAGAGTGGGATACTCTGGGTAGCATGAAATACCATTAGTTTGAAAGAGGGGGCACAAAAGGGAAATGGGAAGGAATAAGGCTTTCTACTCTATTTTACTGGGAGTTGGTTGTGATTTAATAACCTGAGCTTAGGCAATGCCAGCGCCCTTGGAACGCTGGCAGCCCCTCAATACTCTAGAGTGTTTTTCCCTAGTTTTCCTTTGCCATTTTTCCAAGAGTTTATGTCAGCTCCCACTGGGGGCCTCTCAGGGATGAGAACAGCTGCAGAAGCACTGGAGTTGGGCTGCTGATTCCATGCCCAGGACTGACACCTGCCCTTCCACAGGGCCCTGGGGACAAGTTGGCTCAGAGAAACAGGGACAAGACAGAAGTTCATTCATCAGAGAGAACTGGGCTGGAAAAACCCTGCTTGATCCCTTGGCACCATTACACTCCAAGATTGGCCCTGGGCCCCACACAATCTCAGGTTCTCTTTAGTAAGGTCAATTAAAACAAGAGAGTGCATTGGTAGGGCCTATTGAAGTTATCTATTACATGTAATGGCTACCTGGTGTCTGCTATGTACAAAGCATGGTGGGGGTATGGTTTTGGAATTTGGTAGGGGAAGGAAAGGCTTGTTTTTAAAAGAAAGTTAATGTCACCTCCATTCAAAGTTAAAACTTGCCACTGACTCACTGCTTTTTCTCTGGGCCTCAATTTCCTCTGTTGTAAGGCGAGGATGCTCATCTAGAGTCTTTTGTCTTTTTTTGTGTCACAGTCCTTCAGAGAATTTGGTGAAAGCTATGGATCTTCTCCCCATAAAAGACATCTGTGTGCATAGATAGCTCAGTTTCTATATAATCTAGGGGGTTTAAGGATTTCCCTGAAGCCCATCTATAGATCCTAAGTTAAGAATTTCTGGCCTAGTTGATTTCTGATGTCTCTTCTAGCTCCAACAGTCTATGAAACATTCCATGTTGGACACAGTTAATGAGCAGAGACACTCAGGCCAGAATGCTGGCAGCTGTCGTGGAATCCCAGAGGCTTAACTGTACCCCCCTTCCCAGGCTTCCTGAGACTCCAGTCCAAGGGAAGCAAAGGGATGTAAGCTCATTCTCTGCAAACTAAGTCCAAGGGAAGCAAAAGACTGAAAACTGATTTATAGCAAACCAGAGAATTGAGTGTGCCTCAGGTCACTGCCTCCCGGGTTGCTGGAATTTAGCAAAGATACTAACTTTGCAGGGGAGAGAAGACATAGGAGTCATGAGCTCTACATGTTCCTTATGGTTGATTGAGGATAAGCCAAAAAGGATGACTGCTCACTCAGTAAGGGACATATAGCTCTACTGCAAATGTTCTAAGATGGTGACTTAGGAGCTAATTCTCAACATGGCTGTACAGAATAATAATGGTCATAAGCCTATTGCATTTCCTTACATAACCTCCCCTCCTTTGTAAGTACATATTTTATTACCAAACAAATCAGGGGAGACGTTTGATACATCAGTCAGAGCCTCAGTAGAAAGCACATGACACTCAGAATAGATAAATTGGGTAGAGTTTAATAAAGGGGATTGATTACAAAAGTACAGGAAGAGTATAGAGAAATCACAGGCGGTACTGCAGTATCCAAGAAATAACAAGAAAATGCTCCATTATCAGCCTTAGGCCTGAAGGAGACAGGGGAAGCAGCAATTACCAGAACTCAGAAGGAAGGAGAGAGAATGACAATTATTTGGAGAGGGCTTCCTGACAGGAGATGGGACTTTTAGCCAGTGATCTCTCCGGCAGGGTGTCAGGGAATAGATAGCTTAATGTCACTGTTGTCCTTCCTGCCTGTATGCTCTTGGTTGGTCAGACACAACTGGAATCCAGAAGACAAGGGAGCTTGTTGATAAGGGTCTGTTTTTGAGGGCACAGAGCAGGGTGGAGTAAGGTAGAGTAAATATATGTGGAGGGGAAGGCCACAAGAGTACATGTACCACTGCAGGCAAGAGGAAGGAACTGTTGTCATTGCCGGAAATATAGATGAAGTGTAACTAGTAGTTAAACAATAGTAATGATAATAATAATAATAATAATAATAATAATAATAATAATAATGTCTTGCATTTGTAAAAAGCCTTTACACATTTCATGGTATGCTTGTCCCAGTGTTTCATCTGAACTGAATAGCTACCATGTAGGCAAATAGGCAGCTGTATTTTACAGATAAGGAAACTGAGGTTCAGCCAAGATTAGATGATTTGCAAGATCAAGTGTCCACCAAAAGAAGAATAGAGACTAGAATGTGGATTTGTACTCCTCGTCTGTAGGGCCATCTCCAGTATATCACAATGTCTTTTCTGTATTGTGTTTCAGTTCACAGAGCTATTCTGACAGGCCTTCAGAAAATCTCTGTATTTTTTCTGACAGACATGGAAATTCACCCAGGGGCAACAATGAGGGTGTGGGAAGTACTTAGACTTATTCCTCGCATTTTTAGTAAAGTGTCAGTATACTGTGCTGCATAACATGCTGGGGTTTAGCTCCATGAGTAGAGTGCTTGCTTTGTGTGAGGCCCTGGGTTTGATCCCCAGCATTGCAAAAATGGGAGAAGGACCTGGAAGCCCACTCCCAAAACAATTTCAAAACAATCAGTCATTGAAATCCTTATGTATAGAAGAGAAACATTGATAGTGCCAGGCATGGCCCAGTGTCAGGGAGTGTTTCTTCTGTTGTACATAGGGTTGATGTGAGTCAGATATGACTCTATGGCATCTAACAACAACAATATGCTGTGCTGCAGGGGAACAGGTTGGATTGACAGATAGGTAAGCGAATACAATATTCTTGACACTATCCAGAGCAGAGGCCCAGTTGTTGCTAAACTGCTTTTTGCAAGGTCTCTTATCCTCTCTCTCCTTTCTTCTTTCCTGGCCTCTGGGTGGCCAATTTCATCAGATATGTACATCCATTGTAAAGAATATGGTTGTATGAAAGCAAGAGAAGAAATGGAAATGAAGAAATAACAAGCTTGAGGTAAACAATGAAACATAAACCTGAGCCGGGTGCAGTGGCGCATGCCTGTAATCCCAGCAGCTTGGGAGGTGGAGGCAGGAGGATCACAAATTCAAGACCAGAGGCAGTTTGCATAACTTAGTGAGACCCTGTCTCAAAAAAAGTAAAAAAAAAATGGGCTGGTGGTGCAGCTCAGTGGTCCATCACTTGCACAGCATGCAAGTGCGAGGCTCTGGGTCCAATCCCCAGTATCACAAATAAATAAATAAATAAACAAACAAACAACAAACAAATAAACCTAACATATATTTTAGAATTTAATTACAAAAAGTAAAAAATATTTTCATATTTGCTTCAATTTGCATGTAAACTATTTACTGAGTGTTCACAATGACAACCATGGACAGATCTACCCTTGAGTTTGTACTTATGTGGGATTTCAGGAAATTCTGTGATTTCAATATTCTTAGGGACTGCAATAGTACCTAACAGAAGTGATAAGCCAGGCACGGTATGTGAAAGAATATTTGGGAGGAATGAGATTACAGGTGCCTACACTTGCTACCTGAGACTCTATCCTTAGAAGATAACTTAGAAGTTAATGAATCCTCAAAGACTCAAGATCAACACACTTTTACAATTCACAGCTTCTAGAGCAGTGGTTATCAACCAACAATTTTGCTTCCCTCTAACATACACCTCCCAGGGAACATTGGACAATATCTGGAGACCTCTTTGGTCACAACAGTGTAGGAGATGTACTCCTTGACATCTAGTGGGTACAGGCCAGTGATGTTGCTAATTACCCTATGCATAGGACAGCTCTTACAACAAATAACTATGTAGACCAAAACATCAATGATGTCACAGTTCAGAAAATCCTGTTCTAGGGCATCTGGTGTTCATCGACATGTTCCTTTACCTTTGGCCACCACACTCCAACTCCATACCTCTAAAAATGGTTTATTTGTTCCCACCTGAAGATCTCAGACCACTCCTAGAATCAGCTCCATCCCAGCAGGCTTCTGGGCTAAGGCAGAATGTATATCATCTCATTTTCCAGGGTGCTATGGTTATTCCTGTTGTCCATTGCTACATAACTTTTGATGCTTGGCCTTGCTTTAACCTCAGTAGAAACTCATTTCCTACTTTCTATCTGCCTGTCTGGTTAATGACTTGGCCTGCCTAGATCTCTGGTTTCTGTAAGCTCTTCTAGCTCTGGCATCCTTCCCAGGCTCTGAAATACAACTTCTTCCATGGTTTCACTACTATACTGCTTTACTCATTCCATTCTGGGACACCAAATGGAGTTCAGTCTGGTAATTACACTGGACTTGCTAACTCTTGAATTTCTGTGAGGAAGATGCCAGTGCCAGGAAAGAAATGACTCAATGAACTATCAACTAGCATAAGAGGTCTTCCTGGTGTGAATGTCCAAGAAAGCAGAGAGAGAGAGAGAGAGAGAGAGAGAGAGAGAGAGAGAGAGAGAGAGAGATTGATTCTGGGCAACCCATTTCAGAAGATTTCTGTGTCGGCTAGCTTAAGCAGAGACAGAAAAGTGTCCTACCCAATGGCATTTAAGAGTCAGTTAAGCATAAATTTCACATTTGTAGAAGAAAACTGACAGTAAATTGAGACTCCACAGTAGAGACAATGTCTGGTTTGGCCACTTCTCATTTGTCAGCCCATATGCTAGAAAGAAGTATGAAGAAGGAATTTGAAAAAAAGGAATTCAAAGACAGTAGAACTAACTGCTATTTTCCTAACAAATCCAAATTCCAGAATTTGAAACTTGAGTGGTTTTGAGAAAGGGGCTGGCTTCTAGTCCTCTTACAGTTACACACTGCATTGTGGCCATAGACAGTCACACAAATAGTGTACATCTTAGATTCCTCATTTGAGAAATGGAGCAAATACTGCTTTGCCTCATTGTGTTCTTTTTTTTTCCCAAATTGGAACAATGAGATAGTACATAGCAGAGTGCCTTGAAAATCATTGGTGTTATATGAATCTAAATTATTATAATTACTTTGTAGAAGACATGTGTCCTACAGGGAAATGAAAGCATTTGCAAGTCCAAGAAAAACTGGTAAAGTCAATCCCATTTTAGTGGAGATGGAGAGAGAAATAGGAGTGGGAATACACATTATTTTTCTCTCTCCCTATGGAATACCTGACTTTACACTTTGGGCATAGTGGCTCCTATATTTTTATTATTATATCATAAAATATCTATGAATAAGTACCTTAAATGAATTACTAACACACTCCAGAGTCAATCTTAGAGTCCAGAATTTTTTTCTCAATTCATTAACTTACTAGGTCAATTTCATTTGTTGTTGTTGTTGTTTTTGTTAGGTGCCGTCGAGTCGGTATCGGACTCATAGCGACCCTCCTAGGGTTTTCAATGGCAGACTGTTTTGGGATTGCCTCAGGAGTGGATTGCCAGGTCCTGCTCCCATTTTTGTGTTGCTGGGAATCGAACTCGGGACCTCAGAGACTGCAGCGCAGTGCTCTACCAACTGAGCTAAATCCCAGCCCCAAATTTCATTTAGTGCTCATGATAATTCATTCACTGTGGTAACTACTACAGGTTCAGAAAAGAATAAGACATGGCTCCTATCCTCAAGGAGCTGTTTTTCCAGTGGCCATTTCTTGTTCAAGTTGCTTTTGCCACAATTTAATTCTCTCCTTGCATCTAACCTATATTTAATGTTCCAAAAAATTGACTTTTGGACCTTGTTTATATAATCATCCAAATTGCTCGACTATTCCAAGTTTTGACTCATCCTAATTGCTTTTTGAGCCTGTTAAGATTGTGTTCTTACACAATAAATTTGTCTTCATCACAACTAGGGGAGAAGGTCAGTCTAGGTCTGACATATTAGCATAGAACAACAACTGGTTGCTGGGAAAGTTGAATTGACTGCAAAATACTGATAAGCGAACTCATGTAAGAGTGCTCAGTTATAGTCCTGTCTACGTGTTTTTGAACTCCAGACAGGATTCAGATGCCTAGTGAGGACCAGAGCTGAATCTGAAGGAATAACGCTCTAGTTGAAGACATCTCATATCTCTTAAAACCTGGTAAAAGATGGAGGATCAATGATGGACCTTCAAATCGCCCTCTGCATGTAAATCATCTTTAGACTCTGTTTTCCCCTCCCTTTCATTTATCTTCCCATTATGCCAATCACTTTTTAAAATAAGCCAAATTGGTTAAAGCTCAGCCAAAAGTCAAATACATAAGGAACTAAGGTTGATGTCTGTGGTAAAAGAATGTTTCTGTAATGACACTTGAAGAGGCCAGGGGACAAAATGTTTCTCTGAAGACATCTAGGAGGAACAGCAAGTAAAAGTTCTGTATTCTCAGCCCCTCACAAAAACACCTTTCTTTTTACCCTCTCAATCCATTCCACCTCCCACACAGAGAGGCAGTACTAGTGGCAAGTTTTAGCAGAAATGCAAATTGAGGGATGTGTACAGGAAGACAGAAATAGACTGTATAAAATGGCAACCAGTGTGATCGCCTGGAAGGAACTCAACTCAAACGTTTCCATTTCGAGCAAAGCAGCTCTGTTTACATTTGCCCCTTGCATGGGCTTCTGGGATCAGAAATCCAGTTTTAAATGGCTTATAGCAGCAAGACAACCTCTTAGAGGGCCGAAGACCCCCTTCTCACTTTACCTCTTCCAGATAAGTGGTAGGATCCATGTTGATGGGACAGGAACCTTAGCTGGACCGGAATCTGCATGTGATTTCCCAGTCCTAATAACATCCAGGCCTGCTGCACACTCCACAGAGCAACCCACATCACTAGGTGGAGAGACAAGCTGCAGTCTTTGCAATCCCATTTTCTTCACATTTACAGTAGATCAAAGGTCATTTAACTAACACATAGTTGGAACAGAGAGTTTGGATGAATTTCATTTTCCGGTCATTAGAGGCTAACCTTTCAAAATATTCACTTACATTTGGGTTCCAAGTCTTTTTAAAGAAAAGGCTTTTTAACTGAACTCTTGTTTTTCAGTCTTTATTCAGATAGAAAAATTTTAAATTATTACAGGCGAAAGGATTGTGAGTTCAAGGTGAGAGGCAGCCTGCATAACTTTAGTGAGACCCTCATGCAAAATAAAAAATTAAAAAAAAATGCAATGGTAGACCACTTGCAAAGTATGTGTGAGGCCCTGAGTTCAACTCAAAAAAAAAGAAAAGAAAAACTTTTTCAATTACTGCAACATTTTAAAGATTATGTCTTTGCATTCTCCTAGTGTGTAGCACAGGACCAGGCACATAGCAAATCCACAAAGAAATCTGTTGTTTTGGGGATTGCCATGAATCACCATTTCTCTGTATTTTGTGTGTGTGTGTGTGTGTGTGTGTGTGTGTGTGTGTGTGTATCTATGCAGCCGATTGTCTCTCTTTTTCAAACACACACAGCTTGATATACATTGATTATTAATCTAATATATTCAATTTCTTGAAATTATTTCCTATTTTGCTTATTGCCACCATCATTAACAGTTACTGACCTAGGACCTAATTGAGAACTCAAGGGCAGATGTGCATTCTTCTGGTCATTTTTGTGCTGAGGCTGCACTTTATCCATCCAAATTCAGCTCAGAAGAGACAAAGTACAGCAAAGAGCAGAACATGGAGCCAAGAAAAGGGGAAGGGAAGAAAGACAGGGAGGGCCATCTGAAGTACTTGTTGGGCCATGGTTCAGAGAAAGCTGCCTCCCTAGACTTGGCTCTCTTTCTAGGCCAGGCCTCTGTCAATAACACATTTATTGGCCATCCTGACTTCAGCCTCTGATTTGCCCAATTCAAATATACTTTTTCCAAGAAACAGCTCTCCTAGTCATGGCCCCTGACCATTACAAACAATGCTGTTGAAAGGTCTGAGTGAAAGAGTCCATTTTCTCCAAATGAGTCACCCACCTGGAAAGTTCTTGGAAAATGGAAGAGGCGCCAGAAAGCTAAAGACAAGGAAATGTTGTCCTAATTTTTGCAACAGGGAAGAAGCATATCTCAGAAAATATAAACAAATAATTAACTTGATGCTGATACCAAGAAAAAAATCTTGAAATGATTATTAGACCATAATTTTGAGTACTCAAGAGAAATTATTATCAGTAGACACAAATACGGATTGACACAAGCCATACCTAGCTAACTTTACTTTTGATAAAATTACTAGAAATCTAGGGGTGGGTCCTTTAAGAAATATATCTTGAGTACTGACTATGCTCTAGGTCAGAGTTGGCAAAATACCTTCTCCTGAGTCCAGGACAGAAATCATTAACCCTTCATTGCACTCTTTGCCACTGAGTTCCTACACAAATTTACAGTATTTCCCAATAGTCCAGCTGCCATCACAGGCTCAGGGCCTGGGGCCACAGAGAATACATGAGACACTTAAAGAATTCCTAATATACTGCAGGCAGTAGGTTGGGCATTATAATTCTGTTACAGTACAAAAATGACCTATCCATTCTGCTTCAAGAATGGGGACTAAGGGCTTAAGAAAACATCACAGAGGAAGTGACATTTGAAATGGGTTTCAATAATTAAGAGTTGATAAGGTAAGGAAGAAATGGCATACAATATGAAGCTGAAGTTTTTGAAGTTAAGTCTTGATTATACATTTGTAGGCAAATTGAAGAACTGGGGGTTGAATTTTGGTACACTGAGTTATAAATTTAATTGAATGGCCCCACCAAAAAGAATCAAAATCAGCCAAAACATTGATGTTGGATGAGGGAATCAAGATTTAAAAAGTTTTAAAAGACAGGATGGCTGACCATCCCCATCCCCTTTTTTATTTTTTATCTTGAGATGGAGTCTCCCTAAATTACACAGGCTGCTTCTGGCCTCAGACTTGTGATCGTCCTGCCTCTGCTTCCCAAGTCACTGAGAATATGGGTATGCACACCCATCTAATATGCTTAATAAACATAAGGTTCTATATTTACATTTCCAAAATTTTGTTGGATAAAATGGAGCAAAACAGATATTAACAGAAGCTCTAAGATTTTAGTTGATCTTAAATTAAGGTTAATAGGAATTATCAAGGGGGCAGAAATAGTGACAAATAGCATGACATTGTGAAAAGTCTTTGAAATGAGAGTTAGGAAACTCAAGTTTATTTCCATCTGTTCCACTAAGTAGCTGTATGACCTTGGTATGTCATTGCTCTTCTCTGGTCCACACTGTCCTCTGAAAAAATTGAACCCAATTAGTGATTTTCAAACTATGTTCTTCAGATCCTTAGGATTCCTCTTGGGCTACCTTGTGGGATAAGAAGGAAGTTGAAATGAAGGTCCTGTAGCCTCTCATCCTCCTCTCATTTCAATGAGAGAAATTCTACTCTTAACCATTTTAAGAATTGGAGTTCTGGCTAAGATTTCATTTGTAAAAGGATTCTATTGTAAAAAAATAATATTTTAAGCCATTTAGCTCTAACATTGCAGTCTTAGACTTACATTTATAGGCACACTGTGTGCAAATTAATGAAATTAATTTCTCTATATTCTGCAACTTTCAGACGGTACCTGAATTCTCTTCTGCTGTGGACACTATGTGTTACAAAGGGCATTGACAAAATGGATTGCATTTAGAGAAAGATAATGAGAGTAAGAAAGGATACAGGAATTCATATCACATATTCAACCTAACAAAGTTGCTTAGCCTGGAAAACAGAAGATGTAAGGGTTGACCATGATAACCATATACAAATATTTGAAGGGTTATCCTGTAGGAAAAGGATTTATTTTATTCTGCTTAGCTCAAGAAAGCTAATCTAGAACTACTAAACAGAAAAATTTCAGAATAGATTTTGATTCAACATAAGAAAGGAACTTTGAAACATATAGTCTTACAAAGTAATGACCTTTCAAAAAGAACAAAACATGACATATAAATTTTGCAAAATGGAAGAAAAATTATAACACTTTTCATACTGTATATTTGTGTACTCAGAAAATCTCAGAAAATGAGCTTCAAAATGTGTCCCAATAAAATGACAAGGTGGCCACATACAAGATCAACATAGAAAGATAATAGTTTTCCTATTTTCCAATATTATATTCACAATCTCAAGCAAAATTATAAAACAACTAAGAACAAATCCATAAGAAATATATCAGACTTATTTGATGAAAATGCATGCAATCTTTATAGAAGAATATAAAAATATTTTTAATTTTTAAAATATTTAAAGATGGTGATTCCCCCTGAATTTAGATATAAAATTCAAAGCAGTCCAAAAAAAGTCTCAACAAAACTTTTATGAAAATGGACAATCTGATTCTAAAGTTCATATGGAGGAGAAAATGTATAAAAATAGTAAGTGATATTTTGAAAAAATATCACAAGTGAGGACTTACAATACCAGATGTCAAATAGACTTGTTTAAGTGCCATCAAGTTGGATCCCACTCCTATTGACCCTATGTACAACAGAACAAAACACTCCCTGACACTGTGTCATGGCGAGCACTATGTCAGTGCTTCTCTGCCATTGATAGGGTTGTCAATGGCTGATTGTTTCTGAATTGTTTCAAGAGACACTGCCAGGCCCTTCTCCCATTTTTGCAGTGTTGGGGATCAAATTCAGGGCCTCACGGAATGCAGAGCAGCACTCTATCAATTGAGCCAAACTCTGGCCTATTATATAGACTATAGTACTTTAAAGAGAGTCAGTACTAGGGACATGCAAAAATAAATCCATGGAATAGAGACCATGGATGTGTAGAGAGTCCAGAAATAGAACAGTGCATATATGGGAGGTTAGTATATGATCAAGGTAACATGAGTTGAGAAAGAATTATTTTATAAGTTAGATTCAGACATTCCCTAATTATTTGGGAAAAAAATGTAGACCCTCTCTGGCTCACCAAAAAAAGATATGAACATAAAAGGAAAATAATAAATATTTGAAGACATAGAAGAATTTTTTAAAATCATCTTTGAGTAAAGATCTTTTGGGGATCACAAGTACTCTACCACGGGGCTTTACCTACAGCTCATTTTTTATTTTTTATTTTGAGACAGGTGTCCCTAAGTTATATAGGTGGCTTCTGGCCTTGAACTTGAGATCCTTCTGCCTCCACCTCTTGAGTTGCTGGGATTACCAGCATGCACCACCACACCAGGCCAAGGAAGGCCTTCTTCAGGAAGACTCACAACACAGACAACATAAAATGAGGGAATGATAAATTTGATTATGCATCAATTTGAAACCTTTGTACAAAAGGGTAGTATATAAATCTAAACTACCATTTGAAGATG
>VMDO01036094.1:0-15462 GCA_007922755.1 Pedetes capensis
AGGTAAGAGTCAGATCCTTTCATAACTCATTTAATTTGGAGCAGGTGGAGCAGTTAAAGTGACTTACTTGCAGTCTGAATTATCATTTTGCCTTGGAAAACATGGTTACTTCTTTTATCCTATTGTTTGACATCATTTTTTTCTTAATAATATCTACTTCCATGTAAAATATTTTATTGTGAAGAAGTGCTTTAAGATGGAATTTCAATATTAATCAAGGTTGTAAATACTGGCTCTCAAAGTTTCAGGAAATTTATATATATATGAGAAGTATACCAAGACAGGAAATAATTTGTCATATCTTCCTCTGTCATGTATATAACTTCTCTGAGACATCAGAATATCTTAGGATATCTTTAAATTTTTGAATTGAGAGAAAACTTGACTGAAATTTTAAACCAACAGAAATAAATTGAATGTCAAAGTTAATCATTCATTCCTAACGAAACCTTAAACATGTTACTAGTGCTGTGTCTCAATTTTTCAAACTATAATATGAAGGTAATGAAGCCTATTTGAAGGAGTTCTCTGAAGTTGTTGCAGAATATGTATGTAAGTGCCTATAGCTCCTGACTTAATAAGTATAATAATTTTCTCTGCACATGATTAACATATAAATGTTTCCTATAAGACAAGGTGAAGGAAATAGTTCATTGGGTCACGTACTATTCCCATGTAATCTGTGACCAAATTATTATTGTAATGATTAAGCTCATACAAATAAAGGCATTTTTGAGCAGTTTCATGATAGCACTCAAGAAGAAACCATTGCTCCAATCATTGCATATAATTCTTTCTGGATTCTCCACTTTCATTGATTAATGATACTTTTGGTAGATTCCACAGCTGTCCTTGTTCACTTATAATAATCTATGGGGTTTAAACATTAAACTCAATGTTAATTTAAATCTCATCTCTTCCTCTCCTCTATGTATAGACCTGAACCTTGGATCATGGAATTAGTGACATTATGTACTCTCCCCTCTTTTTCTCATTCTAGAACCTTGGAAAAGTATTGGGGCATTGCATGGTGTATACCTCTGAGAATAATATGATTCTCTACATACAGTCTCTAGATAAACATTCATAAAGACACAGCTGACACATTCTAGAACTTGAAAAATCAGAAAGTATCACTGGCAGTACTGAAGGTTGAAGACAGTGTATCATGCAAGAAATATTCCTACACATTAGAGAATTATCCTCCATAACTGTTCTCTGGCATAAGTCTATCACAAGTCCATATGGGTAGTACTTTAGCACAAAATAACATTGCAAAATTTTACAAGACCATGAATGAAAATCTTAATATTGTAGAATAAAGTTGTTATACAGTGGGTAATTTAAATATGTGAAAAATATTCTTGATATTACTAAATAAGGCTGAGGCAGAAGTGTATGTGTTCCTATACCTTATAACCAGAAGTTACTCATTTTCATTCCTGCCATATTCTATTTTTTACAGAGGACTAACTAAGAATTAATGAGGAAAGGAATTACACAAGGCATGAAAAGCAGGAGAAAAGGTTCATCGAAATTGGAGGGAAGACATGAAATGTGCTTCTTTGAAATTACTACTGTAATCCTGAAACAATCAGCAATTGAAAACCCTACAAGTGTAGCTATGAGTTGGACATGACTCCATTGTACCTAACTACAACAACAAGATGTCCTCACTCTGCTCTAGCCCCTCATTGAGTGTGATTAAATGAATTATTTGGAGTGACTTTGTTGACCTTTTTGCTATTTAGCTCATAGATTTTTGAGATTTGGCTTGCTAAATGTTTTCTGATACTAATTAACTTCTTCCACTGAGAATACTTTTCCGACTTACATTTTTTTCCCCAGCATTTATGGGTTGAACCTAGAGCCTCAGATATACTTTGCAAGTTCTCTACCACTGAGCTGTATTCTCAGATCATATTTTAATGTTTTATCTTGAGACAGTGTCTTGCTAAATTGTGTGTTAGTCTGGCCTCCAGCTCATGATCTTCCTGCATCCACCTCTCGAGTTAACTGGGATTACAAGTGTTAGCCACAGTACCTGGCTTGATATCACTTTTCATAAGATTCTATTATTCAGGCAGGCTGGGTTTTAGCTCAGTTGGTAGAGTGCTGCTCTACACATCCTGAGGACCAGGGTTTGATCCTCAGCACTACAAAAATGAGAAAAGGACATGTCAATCCATTCCCAAAGCTATCCTGAAACAATCAACAATTGAAAACTCTATGAGGAAGCCAAGTGCAGTGGCCCACGCCTGTAATCCCAGTGGCTCGGGAGCCTTAGGCAGGAGGATCTCAAGTTCAAGACCAGAGGAAGTCTACATAACTTAGCAAGACGCTGTCTCGAAAAAAAAAAAAAAAAGGGCTGGAGGTGCAGTTCAGTAGTCCAGCACTTGCAAAACATGCAAGTGTGAGGCCCTGGATTCAACCCGCAGTCCCACAAAAAAGAGGGGGGGGGGAAGAAAAGAAAAGAAAAGAAAATTCTGTGAGGATTGCTATGCATCAAACACAGCTTGAAGGTGCCTAACAACATTATCCAGGTAGGCAATTTCTCAGGTGGCATTGCCTAAGTTGCCTGGGGAGATGTCAAAGAACATCTATTATTCAATAGAGAGGGTACTACAAAAACAAAGAAATGGACTCTGTCAAGTCCAACTTGGTGAGGCATTTATATACTGAGCTTACTTATAGGAGCATAGGTTCCATCCAGGCAACTGTATCACCAAGAAGACCCACCTCCAATCAATTGCTGGTATCTTATATGGTGGTGGGAAGAATCTTTGGCAGGGGGAGTCCAGTTAGGATCTAGTGAGAACCTCGAGCAGGCGTCATTCTCCACCTTCCTCTATGGAGGAATGCCAATAAGTTCTCTACCATTATGTCTTTCTTCTTTCTAAGTACTGTCCAGTCAGGTCCAACTCATACTGACTCTGTGTACAGGAGACTGAAACACTCCGCAGTTCTGGGACAGGTACGTGATCCTTTTTACATTTAAACCCATTCTGTCAGTTATTGTGTCAATCCATCTAGTTGAGGGTCTTCCTTTTATTTGGTTATCTGCCACTATCTCAAACATGATGTCCTTTTACAGGGATTGGTCCCTTGTGACAACATGTCCAAAATGCATAAAACATAGTCTAGTCATCCTTGCTTCCAAAATTGCACTTCTTCAAGGACAGATCTGTTGGTTCTTTTGCCAATCCATGGTATACTCAATATTTGCACCCCCATAATTAAAAAGCATCAATTTTTCTCTTGTCTCCCTTGTTCAATATCCACTTTCACAACCATATGATGTGACTGAAAATATCATGCCATGAATCAGGCATGCCTTTGTCTTCAATGTGACATCTTTACGTTTCAACACTTTATAGAAATCTTTTGCAACAGCTGTTCCTAATGCAATGCATCTTTTGATTTCTTGACTGATGCTTCCACAAGTATTGATTGTAGAACTGAGTAAAGCAAAGTCTTGGACAATCTCAACATTTTCTCCACTTGTCGTGAAGCTGCTTACAAACTCAATTGTAAGGATTTTTGTTCTGTTCATTTTGAGGCACAATCCATACTGAATGCTGTGTTCTTTGATCTTCATCAGTAAATGTTTCAAACCCTCTTCACTTTTAGCAAGCAGAGTTCTGCCATCTGCATAATGCAGGTTGTTAATGAGTCTGCCTCCAATCCTGATTCTGTGTTCTTCTTCATAAAGTCCAGCCTCTCTGATTATTAGCTCAATAGAGATTGAGTGGGTATGGTGAAAGGATACAGCCCTGACACATACCTTTCTTGACTTTAAACCAAGAAGTGTTTTTGTTCTGTTCAAAACACTGCCTTTTGGCCCATGTATAGATTTGTCATGAGTACAATTAAGTGCTCTGGTATTCCCATTCTTCACAATATCCTCCATAATTTGTTGTGATCCACACAGTCAAATGCTTTCTCATGGCCAATAAAACATGTTGTTGTTGTTGTTGTTAGGTGCCATTGAGTCGGTATCCGACTCATAGCGACCCTCATAGGGTTTTCAATGGCTGACTGTTTTGGGATTGCCTCGGGAGTGGATTACCAGGCCCTTCTCCCATTTTTGCAGTGCTGGGAATTGAACTCTGGACCTCAGAGATGGCAGCTCAGTGCTCTACCAACTGAGCTAAATCCCAGCCCCCCAAAAACGTAGACAGACATATTTCTGGTATCTTTGCTTTCAGTTAATATCCATCTGACATCAGCAATGATGTCACTGGTTTCATGCCCTTTTTTTGAATCTGGCTTGATTTTCTGGCAGTTCCTTATCTATACACAAATATAATTGCTTTTGAATGATATTTAGCAAAACTTTGTTTGCATGTGATATTTCTGATAATATTGGATAATTGTCACATTCCATTGGATCCCCTTTCTTGGGGACAGGCACACATATGAATCTTTTCCAGTCAGGCACACATATGAATTTTTATCTATCAGTTGTCCAGGTAGCTGTTTTCCAAATTTCTTGGCATAAAGAAGTTAGCACCCTCAGTGCTGCATCTGTATGTTGGAAAATCTCTATTGGTATTCCATCAATTCCTGGGGCCTTACGTTTTACCAATTCCTTCAAGGCAGTTTCCACTTCATCCTTCAGTACCTTTGGCTCCTGATCATATTCAACCTCTTGAAATGATTGGTCATCTACCATCCATCTTCTTTTGATGTTTCATGCATCATTGAATATTTTCCCTGCAGAATTCTTCACCATTACCATCAAGGCTTAAATTATTTCTTCAATTCCTTAAGCTTGAGGAAAACAGAGTGTGTTCTTCCCTTTTGGTTTTCTCTCTCCAGATCCTTGTCCATGTCCTTATAATATTTGATTTTGTTTTCTTGAGCTGCCCTTTGAAATCCTGTTTAGCTCCTTAATTTCATCATGTTTTTTTTCTTTAGCTGCTCCAGGTTCAAGGGCAAGTTTCAGAGTCTCTCTTGACATGTTATTTTGTCTTTCTTTTTTCCTGTCTTTTTAATAACCTTTTGCTTTCCTCATGGATGATGTCTTGCCACAATTTGTTTGGTCTTCAATCATTAGTGTCTATGTATCAAACCTCTTTTTCACTGATGTGGCCTCTGAACTCAAGTGGCATATACTCAAAGTCATACCTTGGCTCTCGTACACTTGTTCTAATTTTCTTCAGTTTCAGTTTGAGCTTGCATGTGAGCAGTTGATGGTTTGATCCACAGTCAGCACCTTCTCTTGTTGTGACTTTGATATTGAGTTTTTCCATGGTCTCTTTCCACAAATGTAGTCAATTTAGTTCCTGTATGTTCCATCTGGTGAACCCCATGTGTATAGTAGCCATTTTGTTGATGAAAAAATGTATTTGTAATGAAAAGTTCATTGGTCTGACAAAATTCTATCATGTGACTCTAACACCATTTCTGTCACCAAGGCCATATTTTCCAAGTACTGGACCTTCGTTTTAGTTTCCATCTTTTGCATTGCAGTCACCAGTAATTATCCATGTATCCTAATTTCATTTTTGTTCTATTTAAGATAGCAGAAGTTGGCAAAAATCTTCCCTATCTTCATTTGTAGCCTTAGTGGTAGGTGCAAAAATTGGATAGTAGTCATATAAACTGGCCTTCCTAGTAGGCATATGGATATTATTCTCTCATTGACAGCACTGTATTTCAGGACAGATCTTGAGATGTATTTTTTGATGATGAATGCAACCCCCTTTCTTTTTAATCTCATTCATGACAGAGTAGACTGTATGACTACTTGATTCAAAGTGGCCCGTGGTAGTCCATTTTAGCTCACTGGTGTCTATAATGTCAATGTTTATGTAGCTTATTTCCCTTTTCACAATTTCTAATTCTCCTAGATTCATACCACATACCACGTTCCAATTACTAATGGATATTTACAGTTGTTCCTCCTTACTTTGAGTCTTATCAGCAGATGGAGGTTCCTTGGACTTTACTCCATATCCATCATTAAGGTGGACTCTACTTTGAGGACACAACTCTTCCTCAGTCACTTTTGAGTGCCTTCTAACCTTGGGGGCTCATTTTCTGGCATTATATCTGATAGTGTTTCTCTGGTGGTCTAATGTTGTAGGCCTGTTTATCAGCTGTGTAGGTAAGACTGTGGGCCAAGCCTGCTGTAGGTCATCATAGCTGCTTTTCTTTAATACTGTGATTGTCACATCCAGCCCAGAGGAAATAGTAACACTATAGTATGATGTCAATAAGATGGCCCATAGCAATTTTCTGATGTTAACTATTAAACAATGGAAAATTCAAGGATCCCTTCTATGCCAAATTTTGAGATACATCAATGTAAGAACTTTTAGTTCTCATTCCTCTCTTTCTTTCTCTCTTTCTTTCTTTCTTTCTTTCTTTCTTCATTTGTTTCTTTCTTCTCTTTTTCTCTCTACATGTTTATCATTATCTTTCTTTCTCTTCCTGGGTCTCTTTATTTTTGTTGTTTTCTTATTTTCCTTAATGAATACCAATCCTGGTATTCCCTGGTAGATCCAAAGGTCAAACAAATATTCTAGCTAAGCCAATGTGTTCTGTCTAGGAGTGATTTTCATGAGGCTCTCTCTTTTCATTAGGTCTCCAGTAAAGTGTAGCATTCTCTACTTTCTCCATTTAGGGAGAGATTTTCTCATGAGGAATATTATAATCACCAGCAAGGGAGAGATAATAATTCCTTTGACCTCACTCTTCTTCTCTTTCTTTCTCTCTATCTTTCTGTTTCAATATTTTGAACAAGGGCTATAAGTAGGAAGATTGTGTTAAGGCAAATCCTTCTACTTCTTAATAAGGCTTAAAGATCTGGCCCCAGTTGTATGTGTCTGTCTTCAGAATGTAGATAATTGATTTTTTTGATTTTCCTTTATCTGAAAGTAATTCCAAGGAACAAAAGTCATCACATTAGAGACATTAGGCTTTAAAACTTTTAAGTGGACTGGGCACCATGGTGCATTCCATTTTATTCCAGACACTCAGGGGATCAGAAGTTTGAAGCCAGAGATAATCTGTGAAATTTAGCAAGACCCTGTCTTAAAATTTAAAAAAAAATTAAAAAGGGAATTGGAGTGCAGCTCTGTGGTACAGTACTTTCCTAGCATGTGTGAGGCCCTGGGCTCAATTCCCCTGAACTTAAAAATAATATCCACCTAATATAATCTTCCCCATGTATCTGTCAGTTTGTCTTGTTGTGGGGTTTGCACATTTCTGGGAAGCTGAAACCTATGTCATTGACGTTTCAGATACCAACACAGCCACCATGGTGTATAGGATTCAGGTGAATATCTAGACTAAGATAGACTAGGGAGAAGCACCCAGCTGCACAGTTGTTAACCAATTAGTTATTGAAGACCCCCTGAATAACAGAGAACCACTGTCAAATATAGTGTGAGAAATGAAACCCCCAGATTGGAAAGAACTCAAGAAAGGACTAAAGAGGAATTGCCTCCTCAAAGTAGAGTTGACCTTAATGATGGAATTGAAGGAAAGACCCTGGGGCACAACTTTTGCTGGCACAACTCAAAATGAAAAGAAACATAGTGACTGCAACAAAGGGCTCATGATAAAAAGATTGTGTGCATGGCCCAATGTTAGGTTATGTTTTGTTCTAGTGTGCTTAGGGTCTCTCTGTGTTAGACCAGACTCCACAACATCTAACAACAACAACAACTGATATCATTTTGTTGTTGTTTTTCTTGTTGTTAGGTGCCATCAAGTTGGTATCTGACTCATAGCAACCCTCATAGGGTTTTCAATGGCTGCCTGTTTCCGGATTGCCTTGGGAGTGGGTTGCCAGGTCCTTCTCCCATTTTTGTGGTGCTGGGAATTGAACTCAGGACCTCAGAGACTGCAGCGCAGCACTCTACCACCTGAGCTAAATCCCAGCCCTTATTGTTGTTAGGTACCATCAAGTTGGTATCCAACTCATAGTGACCTTATATACAACAGGAGAAACACTATTGTCAGTGCTTCTCTGCTGTTCATAGGGTTTTCAATGGCAGATTGATTTTTCAGAGTGGGTTTCTGGGTCTGTTTCCCAAGCCTACAGCACCTGGTGTTCCCAGGCAGTCTCCTATCCAAGCACTAACCAGGCATACCCTGCTTAGCTTTGTAGATCTGATGGGATCACATATAACAGGGCTATAGCTGCAGGTGATATCATCTTAGATGAACAATATGACATTTTGTCTATAGATTCTTGATTCATGAATATGTTCTGATTGACTAGAGTTATACTTAGAAGAAAGTTTAACCAGTTTCTTCCAACTATATTAGCACATAGACATAAAGGATAGTAATCAAATTTGAATGAAAAACAACAACCAACATCAATTTGATAAGGTAAATTGCTATCCATGGGGGCTTAATCTAGAGGACTCTTGCAAATGTTTTCTTCCATAAAATAGACATTTTATTTGAGCAATTTAAACATACAAGGCAAATACATTGTAAAGGAAAAAGAAAACTACAGTTTCCATTTCAATTTCTTTGTTGTTGTTGTTAGGTGCCATCAAGTCAGTGTTCAACTCATAGTGACCCTATGTACAATAGGCGAAACACTATTGTCAGGGCTTCTCTGTGATTCAAAGCATTTTTATTAGCTTCTTGCTTTTTGCAAGTGAGTTGCGGGGCCTTCTCCCAAGTCTACAGCACCTGGTGTTCCCAGGCAGTCTTCCATCCAAGTAATAACCAGGCCTGACTCTGCCTAACTTCTGAGATTTGACTGGATCAGATGCCACAGTCGTATGTCTGCAGGCTCAACTTCTTTAGACGGGTATAATACTTCATTTTAGTTCTTTTTTTAATTTGCCATTTTGTTTAATATGTTTTGTTGAAACAGCGTGAGCTCATACTTAGGAATGAAGTCCTCAAGACCTATCATTGGGACACAATGTTCTAGTTTTAACATGAAAAACTTCAGTTTATATTAGTGGGAATAACTATCAAAGGGTTAAAATGGTCCATTTAATGCATCCAAAGTCAATTTCCAGATGAGAGAGCACAACACATCATGACAGTCACAAGTCATCAGTTTTAAGATAGGTCAATTTGGAGTGATGTAATGAACTTTAACTAAAATATCAAGTATTAATTAACAAGCAACAAAGATATCCACTTCTTTCACATGTATTTCTATGACAAGTAGAAACAGAATTTATGTCTATACATAAATAACTCTGGTCTTTTTTTTGTTGTTGTTGTTGTTGCAAATGACCAAAAACCAATGTATAATTGGTAATATTAAGATTACATGGAAGATAGGGAAAATGTAAAATAATAATTGTCCTGTAAGATGAAATGGGAGAAGGATGTGGCAATCCATTCCCAAAGCAATCCTGAAAGGATTCAGCCATTGAAAATCCTATGAGTGTCACTATGAGTTGGACCCCATTTGATGGCTCTAACAACAACAAGATGAAAGTTGTTTCTTTTCTTTTATAGAAACATAGGCAACACCAGATTATTATAGTGACTATAATGTTATCAGAGGATCAGTCTCTTTCTATCATTTTATACCATCAAACCTGATCCCTTGCTTTCCTCTTTCCTGTTTAGATAACAGCTTGAAAATTCTTACTGTGCCCATATTGGGTCCAGTAAAATGGAGGAAACAAGGGGGAAGGAAAACTCCCTTTGGAAAGGATTGTGTTAGTTTGCTATTGAGTCCTTGTGACAAGATACCTGTCAGAACAAGTTACAGAGGGAAAGGTTAATTTTAGCTCAGAGTTTTAGGGTTAGCTCATGCTGGTGGGGAAGGCATGGGCATGAAGGCAGCAGAGCCAGACGTGGAGCCTCTTACATGTCCTCAACAGGATGCAGAGAGACAGACAGGGAACCAGAGCCTTGGGTTAAACCTTCACTGACTGCCTCCAGGGACCTACATCCCCCAGCTAGATCCCACCTCTCAGAGTTCCAGAGCCTCCCTAAACAGCAAAACCACCTAGAGACCTAGCATTCAAATTCAAGCCTCACAGATCATTGTGTATTCAAACCATAACAGTATGTTTCTGAAGTTGTGTGTTTTATATTCACTTAGAGTCCATTGGTTAGAATTTGATCAGATGGCCACTTCGAGCTTCAAAGAAATCTAGGGAGTTTTTCCTTTACTTTAGTGACAGTTCTAAATATGTGTTCCACTATTAAAAAGAGAGGAAAGAATAGCAAGAGCAGCCATATGCAGTTCACTAGAAGTTGCTGCCACACCTAAACTATTTTAAATAATAGAAATGTAACAAAAGTGATAGGTCATAAGACTAACAGCTGGACTGAATGAACAACAGCATGTTAAAAGGCACCCCAAAGCCATGCAGACTCTCCATCACTGGATTTTTGTCCTTCCATATATATCTACTTCATATTTTTTCTTAGATTTCTCAGTCTATATTATTCAAAATGTGACTAGTGAAAAACAAGTAGTTTTATGACATTCTGATTTATTGTGTCTCTCACTGCCAGTATGAAAATTCCCTAAAGACGCTTGTCTGATTTCAATTTTGCCACCAATTCCTCCACTAATAAATTGTGATAAGTGGAGCAAATCAGAGTATATAAAATAGATGCTCCCTTGTTAACCATTGGTGTAAAAGGGTCAGTTGCAAGAATAAAGAAGAAATTAGATTAAAAAATAAGTTCTGAACATACATAATTTATTACTATAAGTAATAGCTGTGATAATCATTTAAAAAATTCTATTGGCAGACTTCTAGAACTATTGTGGTCTCCAGTGGCAAAATATATTTTTTTATTTCTTTTCTAGTTGATAAATCACAATGGTAGAGACTTTCCAGTTTCAATCCTGGTAATTTATGCTTTATATTTCATAAAATATTTTGAAATATATTGCATTGGAACATTGATTATGAAATATCATAACTTCACACTGTGTTGAAAGTTAAAATCACTTAATTCTATATGATGTAAACTAATTTGATAATTTTTAATTAATCTTGATTAATTTTGTGAAAGTAGGCTTTTCTTCATGATTTACTTTTTTCAATCAACATATAGAGTACTACTCTAAGTAGTATGAGAATGCTTAACAATATCAAAATAGCTAAGAGTTCTAGTCATTAAATTTCTGTATCTAAATAAATTAGCCTCATGAAGAAGGCCATTTTCTTAAGGCTTTATCAATGTCAAATTTGATTTAATTAAAGTTATTTACTTTGGAATTCATCCTTAAGTCTACATAAGATAGGAAAAAAAAACTTCTGTTCTTCCTGTATAGAACAAGTATTTTGATTTTTCTTATTTTAATGAGCCATATGATGTATGGGCTGGGATTTAGATCAGTTGGTAGAGCACTGCTCTGCAGTCTCTGAGGTCCCAAGTTGGATTCCCAGCACCGCAAAAATGGGAGAAGGACGTGGCAATCCACAGGGCTATGGCTGCAGGCACAGAAGATCTTATAGGAACTTTATTCATAATTGACAAAACTTGGAAACAGCTAAGTAGTTGAATGTATAAACCATCAGATCGCGGAAGCTAAGCAGGGTCGGGCCTGGTTAGTAACCTGGATGGGAGACGGCCTGGGAACACCAGAAGCTGTAGGCTTGGGAGAAGGACCTGGCAACCCCCTCCCAAAAATCAATCTGCCATTGAAAACCCTATGAACAGCAGAGAAGACTGACAATAGTGTTTCCCCTGTTGTACAGAGGGTCACTATGAGTTGGATACTGTCTCAACGGCACCTAACAACAAGAACAAGATCTTCTGTGGCAGTTTTTCTTTCTTTCTTTTCTTTCTTTCTTTTCTTTCTTTTCTTTCTTTCTTTCTTTTTTTTTTTTTTCTTTTTTTTTCCGTGAGGATATGTTTTCAACTCCTTTGGGTAAAAATACTAAGAAGCACTATTTCTGGATTTTTATGGTAAGAATATTTCTAGGTTTGTAGAAACTGTCAAACTGTCTTACCAAATGACTGTTTTGCAATCAATTAGAAACAAATGAAAGTTCCCTTTGCTCCACATCCTTGCCATCAAATATGGACAAAATCCAGAATTCTGACAATAAAATTTTATGTTTTATAGTTTGGGTTTTTAACATATTTAAAAAACAAATTAGCTGGCATCTATGAAATATGTTCATGTTTCTACTTTGTAAATTGCCATGTAATATCAAACATAAAACATTATAAAATCTACTCATTTGACTGATGGCCCCACTCTTGTCCTCCTACTGGAAATTCAACCATCTACCCACAGTGACCTTTTAAGCATATGATATTGTGCCCCTTTCTTGATTGAAATCTTCCAGTTCTTCTCATATTACTGAGAATGGTAACCAAATTCTCACTATTTACAAGCCCTATACCATGCATCCCTGCCTGTATCTCTAACTTTGTCATCCAGCAGTCTACAGTTCATTTCCTCTCATTCTCTCATTCTTTGGGACATTATTCAACACCAAAAAGAAATAAGCTACCTAGTCATTAAAAAGTCATAGAGTAAAATGTATATTAATAAGTGAAAACAGCTAATATAGTATCTGATTACAACTATCTGACATTCTAGAAAATAAAACCAATTAAAATAAAATATGAGGGTGACAGGAAGATCATTGGCTGCTAAGGGCTAAGATTGAATAGGAGACACATAGAGGCATCTAGGGAAATGAAACTATTCTGTATGTTACTATAATGGTGGATACATGTCATTATACATGTGTCCAAACCCATAAACTGTACAACACTAAGAATGCACAGTGAGGTAAATTATGGAGTTTGAGTAATCATGATGTGTAAATACAGGTTCATCAATTGTAACAAGTGGACTACTTGGCAGAGGTGTTGATAATTGTGAAGACTATAAATGTGTGGTAGATGCTGATAATGGTAGAGTCAAGGCATGTGTGAGCTTGAGAAGTACAGGGAAAATTCTGCACTCTCCTCTCAATTTCTTGTGAAATTAAATCTACTCTAAAACAAAGTCTCTATCAATAAATAAATTGTAGAAATATAAAGATACAAATATTTCACTAAAATATGTAATCAGTCTTTTTTCTCTTTAATTTTTGTTTGTTTGTTTGCTTGCTTTCTTCCTTACTTTCTTGATTATTCATTTTCTCACTTTCTTCTTGCTTTGTTTCTTTCATCTTTTATTCTTTCCAATAATGAAGTGAGGAACAATTTGTGCTTTTATAGATTCAAGGTCCATTTAATATAATTCACCAGTGATGCAGTTCTTTTAAAATGTAAAATAGGCTGTGTAATCAACTTCAAACAATTAAGTATAAATCAATCATTTACCTGAGAGAACCAACTAGGGAAACACTAATCTTTGCAGTAAGAGTCAGTTTTACTGATAAAATAATATGACACTAATGTAAGAATTTTCTTCCAAGATGACGTGAGATTTCATAAAAACAGTAGCTTCACTTTTTTTCTATTAAATAATTTGATCTTTGCAAGGCTTTAACTAAGGAGCTTTATACAAAATATGGTCCCTGATATGCAGAATCTATACTCTTTCTTTTGCTTACATTTCACTACTTAATCACAGAGAGCATGAGTTGCTAATTAAAAACAAAAAATGCATATGCATTGGTACAAAAGTTGTTTCCTTTTCTGAGTGAGCATACTTGTGAACATGATTTCCTCAATAGCAGGGCCAGGTGGAGAGATGGAGGTCACCTCTGTGTAGCAGCATGCTCCTCCCCGATCAATAGGAAGCCAGCAATGCTGTCTTCCTTAGTGACCAGATGGGCCAAGTCCTACAGAAAGTCCACAGCCATTATTCTGTGCATCAGGCTGTGCAATTGATTTCAAGATAACAGACAAGAGGGAAAGAGCTGTCAGGCTTGACTGCCCCTGTCAATGCAGGAGTCCTGGAACAGCATAACTCAGATTTTTTTTTTCTTTTTTGTCAATTTGGGTGAGCTAAGGTGGAATCCTCACAGGATGAATCTCTTTGAAGGTGTATTGGAGACTCTGTTCTTTGGTGCCTCGGCAATGAATAACCTGGCTAGAACAGTATGTTATAAAGCATGACTCAATTCCACAGGCAAATTCCATGCACGATTTGGTTTCCTGAGCACAAAAAGAATTAAAAAGGTAGAAATGAAAGAATTTTTTTTCTTGCAATTCATCCAAGGTATTCCATATGCCTCAGAATTCTTGCCTCATTTTTAATATATAAACCTATTCACTTGTCAGTTTCTAAATTTCAATTATCCACAGTGTAGAAATTTCCCTCCTGGCTTGTAATGCAATTATTAATAGGAGAAATAAAGAAACTAATGTTTCAGGAACAAGAAGACATTGTCTGTAAACATCACCACAGTTGTATTTTGACTTGGCTTGGGTAAATCAAGTTACAATAATTGTGTCATGTACAGATGGATTTAAACTTGTGCATCAGGCTGTGCTAAATCATGTGAAAAGTGTTTGAATGAAACATTAATTACATCTCACAGGTAAACATCAAAGAGACTAGACAAGCCATGCTTTTTTTTTTTTTTAAATACTGGAAATGTCAGAGGTACTTGACTACAAAGTCCCTGAAGCCTCTTTGTTTTTTTCATATTTCAACTGCTGTACTATATTGTGAACATTTAGGTATTTGCTCTATGGCTTAGAAATAATGATAAAGTCAAAGTGGCTTATTCCAAATATTTTACTAAAAATTTAAAATAGGAACTTAAGGTCCCATACAATGAAAAAGTGTCATTCCATTCAATATATACTGTGGTTTCAGGTGATTATTGAATAAAAGTAAATCCAAGGAATAGAAGATAAACTAAACTGGGTGCTGTAACACATGACTATAATCCCTATAAGGAGTTTGAGGAAGGAGAATCACAAATTCGAGGCCAGAGGCAGCTTGCACAAGTTAGCAAGACCCTATCTCAAAGCAAAACTAACTAACTAGCTAACTAACTAACTAACTAACTAACTAAATAGTGTGCTATGGATGACACTCAGTGGTAGAGGACTTGCTTAGCATGAGTGACACCCTGAGTTCCACTCCCCAAGTAACACAAGAAAATAAAAGCATAAAACAAAAATAAAAATAAAGATAACCCTTGCAAAAGTTACAGTCTTAATAGAAGATAAAAATGAGTTTTCTGAGATGAAATAAATTTTATATTTGAAATAATGAAAAGAAACAAAGTTAACAATGTAAAAGTCATATGTGGTTATAAGATTCAGATGTAGACTTAAGATAATTCAGTACAATGTTGTTTTGTGTGTTAAAAATAAGAGTATGTAAAATATTTAATCATCCTGGCATTTTATAGGTATTTCTAAAAGTTATTTTGAGTCTGAGACATTAAGAATTTTTTAAGCTGTGGTATTTTGCTATATATCATATGAAGATTAATTTTCTCTTGGTACTAAATAACACATGTTAATAATTTTATGTGGCTGCAATATTTAAAGTTACTTTCCATAAATGCTTGCAAAAAGTCATGAATGATTCATAATTTTAGTGCCTGTAAAGCATAATTATAAGGGTTA
>VMDO01036095.1:0-15448 GCA_007922755.1 Pedetes capensis
TTTTGGGAATAGGCACAAATATGGATCTCTTCCAGTCAGTTGGCCAAGTAGCAGTTTTCCAAATCTGTTGGCATAAACATGTTAACACCTCCAGTGCTGCATCTGTTTGTTGAAACATCTCTATTGGTATCCCATCAATTCCTGGAGCTTTGTGTTTCGCCAGTTCTTTCAAGGCAGCTTCCACTTCATCCTTCAACACGGTGCCTCGCCCCTCAGATCCAGCCCCAAATGTCAACAGGACTGCTTTTGAGAAGGCTGCCCTGTTCGGGCATTCTTTCTTCTACCCACTATGCTTCTCCTCTGGAAGCAGGAGCAACTGAATAAGGAACCAGGTGATGCCAACTGTGTTTTGTCATCAATAATGGGCCTAATATTTACTATCAATTTGCCTAAAATTAATGTTATGCAATAATATATATTTTACAGCTTATCCTTTAAAAAATAGTCTTAAAATCTTATAACCAGAAGCAATGAAGAAGAAAACAATTTCAAATTCCTCTTAAAGTCCAAATGATCCACACATATCTGCGGACCAACCCCCTAAAAATAATGTCTAGGATGCTATCCAGGGTTATAGAAGGAATTGAAGAGAATTCTGTCCTGTTGCTCATTATTGCACATAACGGGAGAGACAACTTGATAAGAACAACTTGGTGGCTGATACCATCACTGCTCGAGTACAGCTGTCTTGTTGGTGAGCTGCAATGCTTGGATGAGAAGGAAGTGGGAGCCAAGCAGAGTGATAAATAGGACATTTTATTACCAGACTCATGTCACATAAAAATTGGGTGAATATTATATTTATTCCTCAGTATAAAGATAATATTGTTGTTGTTGTTGTTAGGTGCCGTCGAGTCAGTATCCGACTCATAGAGACCCTCATAGGGTTTTCAATGGCTGACTGTTTCAGGATTGCCTTGGGAGTGGATTGCCATGTCCTTCTCCCATTTTTGTGGTGCTGGGAATTGAACTCAGGACCTCAGAGACTGCAGCGCAGCGTTCTACCAACTGAGCTACATCCCAGCCCCAAAGATAATATTAGAAATTGCTTATCAATGAAAAAATCAATGACCAAGGAAGGTGATCCATTTATCTTGGGATTTTGAGCATCTGAGCATATTAATGTGCCCTCCTGGGGGTAAACTTATCTCAGGTCCAGAATTGCAATTATATGAGGAAAAAACAGTGGGTGAAGAGACAGAAGTGACAAATGACTTCCACAGAGCATGCAGTTTCGTCCACCTGATTATTAAGAGCCTCCTCCATAGTGAATGTCCTTCAGTGGGCATTGACAGGGGACACAGCTATCTCTCAACCTGAGACATACATGTTTTCCCGATTTCCTTGTCACCTGTCTTCCAAATATGGGAGTCCTTGACCATCCAGCCAAGACTCAGTAAGCACCAATGAGTCTTTGTAGATCACATTCTGGCCATGGTGCATTAGTCACAATGGCTGCATACTGCTCAAACATCTGCCCAGGGGGACCTTTCTTCCCCTTGCCCTTCAGTGTGGTTCCTGAGTGAGGTGGTAGAGCTGCAGCTTCCACTTTCTGGTGATCCCAGCACACCATGCTGAAGGCTTTCCTCCTGAGTCAATGGGCTGTAAGGAACATCCCAGGAGGCTATGTACACAGACTGAGGGACAGGAGGCAATTCCAGCTGGAGCTGGTCTTGAGGGAGTCTGAGCCACCTGCTCACATCATGCATTTTGTACCTTCTGGATTTCCTGGAGCTCAGCCTCTTATATAATTGTGTCAATCAGGATCCAACCAGACATGAACCAGTAGGAGTTTAGTGTATGTGGAGCTTGTGCGATGTGGGAGCTAGTTAGGCAGTTTCTGTAAAACTGTTGTATTTGCAAGCAAACTGAACAGGCCGGCGGGAAGGGAAGATCGTGAATAGACCATACCCTGGCGAGCATGAGCTTGAACTTCATGAGGACAAACTGAATCCTCTGACCTTGATGGCGATGTATCATGGAGGTAAAGATCCGCATGCCTGGCCCAGAGCTCAGAAAAGCTACAGGCAGATGTAGAATAAAGTAGAGCATTTGTTGGCTCAGATGCTGCTTCTGTTGATGAAAGAGGTTAACAATATTTGCAGTAAAAATAGCTGCTTCTACTTTTCTGCCTTCCAAATGTCCCAGGAATCGCCCTTGTGGGCCACCACAACCAGAAGCATAAGAGAAGGAGGATTTTGGGAAATGTAGTTCAGCCTAGCCTAGCTGATGCATTTCAAAGCGATTATAATACCATTTCCATATGATGTGTATTGCACACCCACTCTTACGACTGTGTGAGCCACACAACATCTGGCTCATGGTGGGAAATTCAAGATGCGTGGTCCCCTCACGCTTCATGGTTAGGTCTTCAGTCTTTATCAAGGCCCAGTAATCAGCTAGAAGCTGTCCCTCAAAAGGAGAATAGTTTAAATCTCCAGATTCATCGCATGACTGGGACATCCCCATGTGTAATGCATTTGATTACAAGCATTTTCTACTTATCTATGTTAGTTCATGTACCAAGACACGATACATAATAACCATATGTATTGCCTGATAGAAATTTATAGTTTGTTGTGATATTTATGGGTCAAGTTCTTCTCATTGCTCTCTCTGCCTACATTTTCTCTTCTCTTTTATCATTAACCTGTCAAGTTCATTGAGAAGTCTATGGAAAGTTTGGCCTAGGCTACACTGAATTTCTCTGACTTAATGGACTTTGGGCTCTTATAAGAATCCTTCCTATTTGTAGACTTTTATTTCATTTTCTCCTTCTGTATAGAATTCAGAGACAATTTCAACTCTTTCCTGCAATTTCGTAACTTACTCTTCATTGATGCCTACTTTGATATTTGGTCTATTTAAGATTTTTATCTGATAATCATGTTCTTTTATTTCTAAGATCTTGAATTGGCTTTTGTCAAAATAACTCATTTTAATTTCATAGATGAAATACCCTCTCATAGCTCTGAGGCTTATAATTAGACTTCATTTAAAATCTCATTTTGTTTGCTTTATTACCTTAATTTCATTGTGTCTGTCTGATTTTCTATTTGTTTCTTATGCTCCTTTGTCCAAGTATTAGTTTTCCTTAAACATTTTCTGTTTCTTGCCCATGTACATGTGTGATTGTGTTTCTACTTACTGCAATCTACCCCCAGTGATTTTGGAGTCAAGGGTAGGATGTACTTCCTGCCGGAACATTTGAATCCTTTGTCTCCTGAGCATGAGCTTCCTGGTTCTTTTATCTATGAGAAGTTATGGTAGGCACGCATCAACTCCTCCAGCCCAACTATTCAAACTGTCTAGGGGATGTAAGGGATTGAAGTAGATGAGTAGGGTGAGGGGATGGGGAAGGCAGGGTGAACCCATCTGGCTGCTGAAATTGCCCCAAATGTATTTCCATAGTCCTGGTGGATTTCCCAGCTCCCAGAAACTGGACACTCAGGCTTAGAGAATACCCAGCTCTGCTTCTGTTATTCACAGTTCTCCTGAGCTGGATTTTGGGTTCTTGTTTACTCCGTCAAGCCATGTGCTTCATACCTTACCTCATTTACCTTCCATCTTTTGGAAATTAGCCAGATTTCTGGTCTACTAATACTTTTTTTCAAAATGCTGGTTGGAATATTTTGAAAATGATTTGTCTCCTACAGACTGTGAAATTTGATTGTCATTGTGGGAGTGTTGGGAAGTGAGGCCTTTAAGATGTGATTAGGTTATTGAAAGAGTTTAGTGCCTGCCTGCCTGCTTGCCAACTACCTACTTTCCTTTCTCCCCCTCTTCTCTTCCCTCCCTCCCTCCTTTCTCTCTCTCTCCTTCCCTCCTTCCTTCCTTCCTTCCTTCCATCTTTCTTTCTCTTTCTTTCTTTCTCTCTCTCTCTCTGTCTCTCTCTCTCTTTTCTTTCTTTCGTTCTCTCATCCTCTCTCTCTCTCTTTTCTTTCTCCTGACTGGGTTTTGCTATGTAGCCAAGGCTATTCTTGAACTCTCAATCCTCCTGCTTCAGCCTCCTGAATTCTGGGATTACAGGTATGAACCACATGCCCAGCAGTTTAATGCTTTTCTTATAAAACTGGGACAGTATGGATTAGTTATCATGGAAGTGGGTTGTTGTAAAGTGAGTCAGAACTTCCCCTCATATTTTGTCTCTTTCGCACATACCTGCTTGTCTTTCCATTTTCTGCCATCAGTTGAATAAATATAAGACCCTCATCAGATGTAGCTGCCTGATCTTGGACTTCACAGCCTCCAGAATTGTGTACAAAATAAACTTCTTTTTAAATATAAGTTAAGAACTCTCAGGTACTCAGTTATACCAGTAGAAAATGGACTGAGACACCAGTGAATGATTATTCTCTTGCACACACACACACACACACACACACGCACACACGCACACACACACACACACAAACACACACTTTTCCATTTTCTTGTAATTTTGAGGACTCAGGACAGGAGAGGAGGTTGTTTGCATTCTTAGTCTGTCATCTCTAATTTGATTTGGTGTCCTTCAAGAGATTTAGGTTGCCTTTTGAGAATCTATTGTTGTTAGGTCCTGTCAAGTTATGTCTGATTCATAGCGACACTCAAAGGGTTTTCTTTTCTTTTTCTCCCTTTATTAGTAAATGGTGGTGGGGTACAGAGTAACACAGCATTAGCTTTTTCCATTATGCAACCATTACATCACTTCTGGCTACACTTTTGTTAATCCACAGGGTTTATGGAGACTTTTGGTTGATATATAGTAAAACTCAAATGCATATTTAGGTTATATTCCCCTATGTTTCCAATGTACTCATGAAGTTGCATTGTTTATATTGAGATTATCCTCTCCCCCTTTATCTTTCTACATTGACTCTCCTCCCCATCTCACCTTCCGCAATCTCTGCTTCCCTCTGCTAGTTCCTCCCTCCTTCTTTTTACTCTTTATATTGCTCCTTCTTTGCTAAGTTTAATTATGCATTTTTATATATTACCTTCTGTATAGGATTTTTTCTTCCTTTAAGTATGATTCAGCTCCCACATATGAGTAAGAACATATGGTATTTCTCTTTTTGAGCTTGTGTTTGTTTGCTTAACATCATCTCCAGTTCTATCCATTTTGCTACAAATAACATTATTTCATTTTTTTATTGCTGAGTAGTATTCCACTTTGTATATGTTCCATAGTTTTTTTAACCATTGTTCTGTTGATGGGCACTTATTTGGTTCCATATCCTTGTTATTGTGAAGAGTGCTGCATTGAATATGGAAATGTAGTTGTCTCTGTAGTATGATGACTCATCTCCCTTTGGGTATATTTCCAGTAGTGGTATGCCTGGGTCATATGGCAGTTCTATTTTTAGTTTTCTGAGGTATCTCCATATTGATTTCCAAAGTTATTGAACCAATTTACAGTCCCACCAACAGTGTAAGAGAGATCCTTTTTCCCTACAACCTTGCCAGCATTTGTTATTATTTGTTTTGTTGATCTTGGCCATTCTTACTGGACTTAGGTAGAATCTCAGAGTTGTTTTTATTTGCATTTCCCTGATGGCTAGGGAATTGAGCATTTTTTCCTGTGCTTCATACCTTACAAACTTCTTCATTTGAGAATTGTCTGTTCAGTTATACTACCCTGAATGCTCCCAATCCTGTCTGATCTCATAAGCTAAGCAGGATGGGGCTTGGTTAGTACCTGGATGGGAGACCTCAAAGGGTTTTCAGTGGCTGATTGTTTCAAGATTGCTTCAGAAATGGACTGCCACATTCTTCTCTCATTTTTGTGATGCTAGGGATTGAGCTGAGGGCCTCATAGAGCACAGAGTGGCACTCTACCATGTAAGCTAAACCCCAGCCCTTTGTGATTCTACAATCCCTCAAATCATAGGTTATCTGTGACCTGTTCACATCAGATGAAACACTCAGTTTTACAGCTTAGAGGTGAGGGAGCTAAAGCTCCTGGAACATAATGACTCATGGCAGTGAAGTTTCACCTGAAGGTAATATGGATACCTGGGGACACTTGTCTTTGCTGTCTGAATTTCGGAATGCTTTCACACTGGGAACACAGAGGACAGGGGCTGTCTCCTTGGCTCGTGTTCACAGACTCACTAGCACACAGCTTGATGGATGTGTTTTCTCATTGCTGGTGATAATTCCTTTGGGGGTGATTCACCAGCAGACAGACACCAAGTCCACACATTTTCCTCCATCTACATACTTGTGCTCATTCCCTTTGCTATTTGCTACAAATGTCCATTTCTTCTACTCAATAAATCACCTCTTGATGAGAAAAAAAGTGAAAGATATTAGTCATGTGAGGATTTCGATCATGTTTAATTTAGCACCAATGAAAACGTTTTCTCCTTAATCTAGGGGCTCTCCAGAGCCACAGCCTGTGATTGCCAAAGGATTTGTACATACACCACCTGAGGCCCCGACAGCGGGTTCCTAAACCTGCCCAGAGCTTGGAGGATTTGTACTAAATTCTTGCTGTGGGCTGAGACTCTGAGGCTGGCAGTTAAACTATAAATCAAGAATGACTTAAAGCAACAACTTTGCTAAATCCAATCTCTTCCTTCTTCCTACTCACTGACTTTTCTATTCTATTTTTCTATTCTTCTGCTATTGACCAGACCATCTTGAGTTTAATATTACTCTCATGCCTCAGATAAAGGGACCCAGGGATGCAATGACAGTACCCAGCTTCCCCATCACTTCCATAAAGAGGAGGTGGGTAGTCTATTCTCTGCTTTTGAATTAGATCCTTGCATATCAGAAACCTGGGGGCAGATGACATGCACATCTCTGTTTCAGGGTCTTGTCTCTATACATCCTTAGAGAACAGTTATCACAATGGTTAGCCTGGACTGTGTGTGTGCTTGTGGATGTGTGTGTGAAGAGGTGTTTACTCTCAGGCTTAAATTAAAGACAGGAGGAGTAAAACTGTGAGTTGGGAATGTGTTCACACCTAGGTTGACCAGTCTCACATGCAGGGCTAAGACCCTAGAGCTAATGGCAGGCAGGCCCTGAGGTGGACTCCCAAGTTGGCTTCTCCAGAAAAGGTGCTTACAGGGAGCTTGGGGTGCAAGATTTTATTAAGTCAGCAGCTGGAAAAGGAAGAAACTTTGGCCAAAGTTAACCTCATGTTATATCCTCCCCCACTCAGTAGCTGGGCGTCCATTGCCCCAGAAAGGGTGTGGCTGAGGATGAGGAGGCTTTCAGCAGCTGAGGCAGAGGCTGAGAGATCTCACACTGGGGTGGGGGGCCATCTGCCGACTGTGTTCCCACAGTGACAGCAAGTGCTTCCTTGAAGGGCAATCTGACCAGCACATCCCTGGGGCTGTGCAAGGTGGGTTTGCTAATGGGAAGAATATTTGTCCTTGAAAGAAAGAAAGAAAGGAAGAGAGTGAGAGAGAGAGAAAATGAGGAAGGAAGAAGGAAGGAAGGAAGAAAAAGAAAGAAAAGAAGGAAGGAGGAAAGAAGAAATGAAGGAAGAAAGAAGGAGAGAGAGAGAAAAAAGAGAAAGAAAGGGAGAGAGGGAGGGAGGGAGGAAGAAAGAAAGGAAAAAGGAAAGAGGGAAAGAAAAGAAGGAAGGAAGAAAGAAGGGGGAGGAAAGGAGAGAGAGAGAGAGAGAGAGAGAGAGGAGAGAGAGAGAGAGAGAGAGAGGAAGATGCCTGAGCTTTGTCTGGGGGCAGGGGTCATGGGTCAAGGTGGGACAATGGTGAGTTCTTGATGCTTAAATTAGCTCTCAGCTCAGTCTTCTTTTCTGGTCATATTCTGAAGGAGAAAGAGGTTACAACAGGAAGTCATCACAGCAAGAGCTGTATTGTCCTCGGCCTCATAAAAACAAATGAAGATAAAAGGCAACCCTGAGTCTGGCTGAAGAGCAGAATTCAGTTCAGCAGTGAGAGGCAGAGGATATGGGTGAACAATGGGAAGACCACACATCAAAACGGAGCTCAAACCAACAACCCGTGGCCACCAGCCCAGGCAGCCGGCCTGCTCGCTAAGTCAGACTTCTAGGGAGTCAGATCCCCACCACCCTCAACCACTCCGGAGGCCCAACACTAACCCCAGAACAATTGGTCCCAGGAGCCCGGACTTAATAATCAACAACTTCCTTAATTTCTGCCCCTGCTTCCAATTTAGGACTAAGCAGAGAAAACCATGCATTCCTCACCAGTCGCACAGGGTACCCCACTTCTGGTGATCTCACCTACAGCTCTCCTGCACCGGCAGCCTCCACCTGGGCCCTGCCTGAAGCCATCCCTGATTTCCTCCATGAAGCTCCCTCTCCTCTGCCTGCCTTTTGTCTCTGCCAGGATGGAAGTGACACTGGCTGATTCCTTCACCACGTGGTTATAGTTAGGTGTCATCAGGTCAAGTCTGATTTATAGAGACCCTCTTAAGGTTTTCAACGGCTTATTGTTTTAGGATTGCTTCGGGAGTGGATGGCCACATCCTTTTCCCATTTTTTTTTTTTTTTTGATACTGCGGATTGAACCTGGGTCCTCAGAGAGTGCAGAGCAGCACTCTACCAACTGGGCTAAACCCCAGCCCCCTCCCTCACTACGTTGTTATCCACTTGGTATCGACTCAGGCGAAACACTATTGTCAGTGCTTCTATGCTGTTCATAGGGTTTTCAAGGGTGGATTGATTTTTGGGAGTGGGTTGCTGGGTCCTTCTCCCAAACCTATAGCACCTGGTGTTCCCAGGTGGTCTCCCATCCAAGTACTAACCAGGCCTGACCCTGCTTAGCTTCAGAGATCTGATGGGATCAGATACCACAGGGCTACGGTTGCAGGCTCTCCCTCACTATGTTGTTCTTAGGTGCCGTCGAGTCGGTATCCGACTCATAGCGACCCTCATAGGGTTTTCAATGGCTGACTGTTTCGGGATTGCCTTGGGAGTGGATTGCCAGGCCCTTCTCCCATTTATGTGGTGCTGGGAATTGAACTCGGGACCTCAGAGACTGCAGCGCAGCACTCTACCAACTGAGCTAAATCCCAGCCCCTCCCTCACTATAGCAAGTTCTAAATAAATAGACTTTGTATGGTCTCATTTGGGTAGCCTTGGTTTACTTCCACAGGAAAGAAGAGGATATTTCTGATGGATCCCATGTGCTAATTAGAGGTGCAGGATGGAGGATGCCCAGGAAATAGTTTGTCTGGCAACCACAGTAGTGGTGGTAATGGTGGGAGACTGGGCACCAGAGGGCGGACTCCTGGCTTCCATGTGGGAAACACCCTAAAGCCCTCAGACCAGAGCAAGGACTCGGGACTGCCAGCCTAGCTCTTATGCTGCAGGAGTGGGGCCCAAGGGCCCTCTCTTATTTTGAATGTAGTACTGAGCCCACAAAATGCTTCTGTCTGGTTAACATCTGGTTAAATATTTGCTGAACATTTAATATAAGCCAGGCCCTGTGCTAGGAATGAGAGACAAGTCAGTGAAGTAAATCAAAATCGCACAGGCTTTATTTTCTCCAGATATGGTGTCTAGCACTGGTAAGGACTTACTACTGTTTTTATAATGGAAGAAAAGATACAAAAAGAAATGTACTGGCTGAAAATCCTAAAGTGTATGACTAGATGTCTGATGGAAGGAGCAGATTCAGGAACTCTAGTTTTAATGTGTGTGTGTGTGTGTGTGTGTGTGTGTGTGCACCAATGCACTTAGATATTGCTTGGATCATTTAGCTTCAATGTCTTCATATAAAAATGTCATGAATAACAGGTATCCCTTCTTTCACAGATCTGCATGAAATGGTAACATAAATCTAGATGTGCAAAAGTCTTTGCAGACAGTGTTATTTTCCTCCTTTCCCTCTTCCCATTGCTAACCGGAGAGCCCAGATGAGAGTGTATTACTGACTCTCCTTGGATTTCAGTGGGTGACATTTGCAATCCTATGATCCTCTTTCAGTCTAATTTAGGTTTCTCCTGATCTATAATGGATTCTCTTCCTCTTGGGCTCAATCTTTGCCAAATTTCTATTGCTCTCATGTTGGTATTTGTATTCTCCTATTGCTCTTAGGTTCAGGAAAGAGGATGATATGATGGAGACAGCATCCTGGACGGGTCTTGTCTGCTTCCTCTTTGTTCTTCTGTGTCTTCCTTCACAGCCTTGGTGTTGGTGGAAGGAGGCCAAGCTTCCTGAGGAGGAGGGCCATGCTTGGGTCAAGCGTATAGAGTATAAGGCGTATACAGTCTTCCAGTTGAATCACTAGGCAATCTTTGGCCTGAAGTGTTGCAAGAGGCTCTGACTGGTTTCTGAACCTACTCTGCATCTTTCCAGCTAATTTTTCTTGGAGCTGCTGGAGTGATATTTTGCAAATGTAATACTATTCACATCAGAATGGATTAAAAAAAACCTATGGTACATATACACAATGGAATACTACTCAGCAATCAAAAATGAAATAATGTCTTTTGCAGCAAAATGGATGGAATTGGAGAAAATTATTTTAAGTGAACCAACACAAGCCCAAAAAGAGAAATACCACATGTTTTCACTGATATGTGGGAGCTGAATCAAAATTAAAACAAGGAAAAAATCCTGTACAGAAATTGGAACATAATAAAAAGCTAAAGTCAACTTAGCAGAGAAAGGACAATTAGGGAGTGGAAAGGAGGAGGGAGGGATCTAGCAAAAGGAAGAGATGATGGGAGAAGAAAGGAGGGAGAGGAAGAACAAGGAGTGAGGAATGAGAGAGGGTGACCTCAAAGTAAACAGCCCAACTTTAATAGTTCAGGAAATAATTATAATAATACCAAAGAATGGTAATAATACAAATGGGCTAGATTACTCATGTAATACTACTGACAATGTAATAATCTAGATCACTGAAGAAAAAAGTTTAGACCTTAAACATAATGGGATACAAGGGTATATAGAAATAGAATCACACAAAAAGACATGCAATGTAGAAGAGAGGCATTTGGTGAGGGCATAGAAGAAGGGGGAGGAGGGGCACAAGAGGGCAAGGGGGAAGTTATCTTTGCAATGTACAATGGAACACATACATGGAAATGTCACAATGAAATGCATGTCAGAATGAAACACATGAAGTTGTACATTAAAAATATCCACTAAAAAATGCTATTCACATCACATATCTGCTTACAGTCATTCAGTGACTTCTCACTGCTCTTGTCAGACACAATCATTAGGGCATCCTCAAATTCAATCTGGTGTTACTTGAATATCTCAAAATTGTGCTTACAGAAGATAGGAACAATATGAATGTCAAGAACTGAGGTGGACTGAAGCAGTAACTAGATCTGTTAACTCCAATCAAGAAGAGAAGTCACCTGGGTGGATGGGGAGCTAAAGGGACATGTAAAGTAGGTGGCTCTGTGACTGAGCTCTCAGCTGTAAAAAGGTCAACAAAATGGGACTTGGCTTAGCAGCAAGAGTCAGCAGAGTTGGTCTAGACATCTGTAGGTCCATATATTCTAACACCCAGGGAAGTTGCCTGGCTATTATGAATCCCAGTGTGTTAAGAAACTCTAAGTAGTCCCTTGGGAAAGCAAGCTCAAAATTATTTGAGGTGACATAATTTTTTCCTTAGTGGATAAGTCTCTTTAGCTTCAGGGAGGTTTGGAATTAAGTGTAGGTATGAAGAAATTGAATCATTTTGCTATAATTTGTCACATTTTTATGCAGTGCCTGTGATGCTTAAGAATATGACATGTTACAGTGTCAGTAAGTTAGCCCTGTAATTTCAGTTTAAAAATACAAAAATGATTATAGTTAATTTAGATTTATGATGTCTCTGAAATCATATTAATACACATTATTGGGACACTTAGAATTTAAGAATCACATTTACAGTATATTTATAATAATTGCTTAAGTACTTAGGAACAATTTGTCAGACAATTGTAAAATTAGACGGAAAATAAAATATTAAATTTCTAAGTCAGTGTAAAGTATTTTAAGGCAAGAATATAATAGTTTTCAAAAAACCGAATTTATTTATAAACTGATGCATAAGGACAGAAAATTATGTTAATTTATAGGGTACCATGGGATGTTGCGATACATGTATAGATTGTGTAATGTTTAAATCAGATTATCTAGCCCCTAAAACATTTATCATTTCTTTATGGTGAAAACATCCAAAATCCTTTTTCTAACTTTTTGGGATGTATAGTGCATTATCATTATCTGTAGTCACCCTACTCTGCAATACCCCACCAGAACATGTTACTCTCACTTAACTTGACTTAGTGCCTATTGATGAACCTCTCCCATCTCTCCTTTGCATCTGGTCTCCTCAACCTACGGTAACCACCATTTGGTTCTCAACTCTGTAAAATCAACATTTTAATATTCCACCTATGAGGGAGATCATATGGTCTTTCTGTGCATGGCTTATTTCTCTTACTATAATGATCTACAGCTCCATCCATGTTGTCAAAAATGACAGGGTTTTCTTTTTTGTGGCTAAATGGTATTCTATTATACATGTGTGCTATATTGTCTTTATCAATTTATCAGTTGATGCACACTTAGGTTGTTTCCATTTCTTGGTTATTGTGAATAGAGTTGCAATAAAATTCAGAGTGCAGCTGTCTCTTTGACATACTGCTGTCTTTTGCTTTGGATATTTACTCAATAGTGGAATTGCTGGATCATATGGTAGTTCTATTTTTAATGCTTTAAGGAACCTCCATGCTGTTTTTTAGTGATGCCTGTACTAATTTACACTCCCACCAACAATATGCAAGGAATTCCTTTTCTCCACACCCTTGCCAGCACTTATTATCTTTTGTCTTTCTGATAAAAGCCATTTTTATTGGATCAAGGTGATATCTCATTGTGGTTTGGATTTTATGACACTGATGATTACTGTAGGACATTGGGATGGGTTAGGATTTGTTTTGGATAAGATCTCAAAAACAACAGCAAAAGAAGGCAAATAGGATTATATCAACCTGAAAAGCACCTGCACAGCAGACAATGAAGAGTGAAGAGAAAGCTTACAGAATGGAAGAAAATGTCTGCAAATTATACATCTGATAAGGGATTAATATCCAAAACATGTCATGAACCTGAAAACCTCAGTAATTAAAAAGACCAATTAAAAAATGGGCAATAGACCAAAACAGACATTTCTCAAAAGAAGACATACAAATGGCCAACATTTTTTTTTTGTATTTTAGTTGTTTACAATGTTATTCTAAAACAATTTGCCATTTTACAGGGCTGGTTCAGATTATGAACCCTTTGTATGGGGATGTTCCTCTTCTGCATACTCCATGTTTTGGTTTTTGGTTTGGTCTTTGTGTGTGTGTGTGTGTGTGTGTTGGTAGAACACTGCACTGCAGTCTCTGAGGTCTCGAGTTCAATTCCCAGCACTGCAAAAATGGGAGAAGGACCTGGCAATCCACTCCCAAGGCAATCCCGATACAGTCTCCATTGAAAACCCTATGAGGGTTGCTATGGGTCGGATACCGACTCGATGGTACCTAACAAGTGTGTGTGTGTGTGTGTGTGTGTGTGTTTTAGTTGTTTACAATGCTATTCTAAAAAGTGTTCAACATCATTCACTGTGTTTTCACATCGGGTCCTATATCAATCTGCCCCCTTAAACAATCATAATAATTTGCTAGTCTTTGAAACTGAACAACAAGATTCCTTCAAAGCTTATAGTACACTGAGTTAATGATATGTAACCTTCATAAATTCAATATTAATTTAACAATGAAGTAAACTCTGAATTTTAATTTTTATTCACCCAAACCATTCATTTCCTAGCTCTTAGAATGGAATATAAATTCCTTAGCAATGAGCCCAAGGCCCACGGTAATCTGAACTTGCCATGAATAGGCATGTACTTCTTACGTCCCTGATCCTGCCCATACATACACTCCAAGAATACAGCCTCATTTATTTATTTGCTTTGCCATCACTTCAACTCCTTCCCTACCACCTGGCATTTGTGCTGGCTGATCCCTCAGTGTGGAGGGACTTCCTTGGCACAGAAAAGACATTTCATTGTCATCGTGCCAAGCTCCCCTGAGCACTATTTCTCAAAGTGAAGTCACAGCAATTTGAGCTTGTTTGACCCGGTCTTTGTACTCTGGCTTCTGTCACCCATTTATTTCCTTCAGATGAATCACCTCCATTTTGTTTTGTTTTGTTTTGAGAAAATAATGACATGGAAAATTACAGAGGCACATATCTGACATAAAAATTATAGGTGTCAATCAATAAGATACCACATGAGAGAGAGAAACAAAGACTTGATTATGCTCCTTCAATGTTCACATTCTATTTCTTTGAACCACAGAGAGCTACATATCCAGAGAACTCCTGAATAAAAGTTTGAAATGGGATGATAAAGAAAAAAATTATCCAAGATTTCAACAGAAAAATATTATTATTCTGCAGAATCAAAGGACCAAAAGGCAATGGAGAAAAATCAAGAGTGTGGAGGGAAAATTTTGTGATTGAAGAATTTGGTGCACAGAAAAGTGTCCTTTAAAGGAAAGGCAACAGAAAGATATTATTAGGAATACAAGCTTTCAGAATATAAATTAAGAGCACAGGATATTCCTGATTTGGAAATGAAAAAATGTTAAGTCAGAAACTCTGAATTATCTGCTGGTTTGTTGATTCAGAGGTGAAACTGAAGACTTCCTTGTTTTCCTCTCTTCCACTTCTTTTTCTATGTCAGGAAACATGTTCCTCAATGCACATCTGTCAACCCACTGTACTGATTGACTTCTTGACATATTTGAAAACTACATTAAAAAAAATTATTGTGCTTTTCAGTTTCCAGCACTTGCTAAGAATGTGCCAACAAAGAATACTTTCAGGCTTGGTATAGAGACTTGGTAAACAAAAAGCCTTTTTTCTTTTCACAAAAGCAGAATTGCATAGAAGTCATGCAATGGCCATGTAGTTGCCAAAGAATTTAACATTTAAATGAATCACTTTTAAAACCATTGAATAGCAGGTTTTTTCTTTTCAGTACTAGGGGTTGAACTTATGGTCTTGCACATGCTAGACAAATGCCTGCCACTGAGTTGCACTCCTAGCTCCGGTTTTTTAATTTTTTATTTTGAGACAGGGTCTCATTAAGTTGCTCAGACTGCCTCTGGTCTCAAACTCCCTATTCTCCTGCCTCAGCCTTGTGAGTTGCTGGGATTACGGGTGTGCACCACAATGCCTGCCTAATGTTGTTGTTAGGTGCCATTGAATCAGTGTCCAAATCATAGTGACCCTACATATAACAGGCGAAACACTATTGTCAGTGCTTCTCTGTTGTTCATAGGGTTTTCAATGGCAGATTGATTTTTGGGAGTGGGTTTCTGGGTCCTTCTCCCAAGCCTACAGCACCTGGTGTTCCCAGACAGTCTCCCATCCAAGTACTAAGCAGGCCCGACACTGTTTAGCTTTTGAGATCTGATGTGATTGGATGCCACAGGGCTACGGCTACAGGCTGCCTAA
>VMDO01036096.1:0-15459 GCA_007922755.1 Pedetes capensis
TAAGCAGGGTCAGGCCTGGTTAGTACCTGGATGGGAGACCACCTGGGAACACCAGAAGCTGTAGGCTTGGGAGAAGGACCTGGCAACCCCCTCCCAAAAATCAATCTGCCATTGAAAACCCTATGAACGGCAGAGAAGCACTGATAATAGTGTTTCCCCTGTTGTACAGAGGGTCGCTATGAGTCGGATACCGACTCGACGGCACCTAACAACAACAATGCAATGGTCCACACCTGTAATCCCAGCAACTCAGGAGGTTGAAGCAGGAGAATCGTGAGTTCAAGGCCCACAGCAGCCTGCCTAATTTAGGGAGACCCTGACGCAAAATAAAAAATGGACTTAGTGCGGTGTGTGTGTTTAGGTGGGTAGAGGGCCAGGAGAGCAGGCCAGGATGAGGTAGTGACATTGGAATCCTAATACAATAAGGAAACTAAATATTGATTCATATTTGCAAATAAAAATAAAATGTTGTGTAGAAGTCTAAAATTATAGGCTGGGGGTTTAACTCAGTTGGTAGAGGGCTTGCTTAGCATGGAGTGAGGCCCTGGGTTCAATCTCCAGCACTGCAAAAAAAAAGTCTGAGGTTGCAAACTCTGCATTATTTATAGTTGTTAGTTTCAATCAATCTTCCTTTTTGTTATTATTGGTTATTCATTGTTACTTTTTATTATTTTGTTTATACTACATTTTATGAACAACTATTGGTGAGTGATGCTGTTGTTAGCTGGATAGATGTGGCCTTGCCATCAGAGACTCGGGTCTCCACCAATAATCAGACAGATTATTTGAATACACCTGTAATAAGCAATTTAAAGGGATAAAATATGAGGTTATCTGAAAACATGGAACAAGGGAACCTAATTTGGTATGGAAGACAGAGGAGGAAACCGCATTTGCAAAATTAATAGGTACTCATCTATAGAATGTATGAATAATACCTATAAAATAACTTTAAAAAATGGAAAACATTTCCCAAAAGGGGAAATTTATATGGTCAGTAAACATTCAAAAAGGTGCTATTCTTTATTGGTCATCAAGAAAATGCAAATTATATCCCCCAGCAATAAAAATGAATGAATTTCTGCTACCCAAAATGGAATGGCTGATCTTACAAATAGTGTTAAACCAGCCCTGGTAGCTCATACCTGTAATCCTAGAGTCTCTTCAGGTTAAGGCCGAAAGATTGCAAGTTCGAGACCACAGCCAGCCTGCACAATTTAGTGAGACTGTCTCAAAATAAAAAAGGGGCTAGGGGAGCATTTCAGTATCAGAGCACTTGCCTAGCATGCACAAAGCCCTGGATTCAACCACCTAGTACTGAAAATAATAATAATAATAATAATAATAATAATAATAATAATTTTAACAACTAAAATAGTTTTCTCTTTAGTTGGATATTTTCTACTTCACCAGAGTTGTCAGTTGTTGTTGTCAAGCGTCAAGTCGGCATCCAATTCATAGCGACCCTACATACAACAGATGAAACACTATAGTCAGTGCTTCTCTGCTATTCATAAGGTTTTCAGTGGCTGATTGTATTTTGGGAATGGGTTGCCAGGTCCTTCTCCCAAGCCTACAGCACCTGGTATTCCCAGGAAGTCTCCCATCCAACTCCTAACCAGGTCCTACCCTGCTTAGCTTCTGAAGTCTCATGGGATCAGATGCCACAGGGGTATGGCTGCAGGCAAGAGTTGTTAGTTACTCAAAATGAAATGTAATATTGGGTTACTATAATTTTGTTGGCATAGATAGTTGTTGTATTTGTGTTTTTATTTTTGTTTTAGCTTTCCCAACCATGTTGTTGTTAGGTGCTGTCGAGTCGTGTGCGACTCATAGCGACCCTCATAGGGTTTTCAATGGCAGATTGTTTTGGGATTGCCTTGGGAATGGGTTGCCACATCCTTCTCCCATTTTTGTGGTGCTGGGAATCAAACTCAGGACCTCAGAGACTGCAGAGCAGTGCTCTACCAACTGAGCTAAATCCCAGCCCCTTCCCAACCATATTATATACATATTGATGTTTCAAATCCTTTTTAGTCACAGGCAAAGAATATATTAAACATTAAAAAGGAAGGGCTGGGATTGGTGGCCCATGCCTGGGCTTCATAGAGTTCCACAGCTAGCCTGGTTTCACAGGGAGATATAGATGATAGATAAGTAGGTAGGTAGGTAGGTAGGTAGATAAATAGATTTTTTTTCCTTATATATGCCTGCAGCTGTACCACTGTGGTGGCTGATCCTGTCAGATCTCTGAAGCTAAGCAGGGTAGGGCCTGGTTAGTACTTGAATGAGAGACCACCTGGTAATACCAGGTGCTGCAGGCTAGGGAGAAGGACCTGGCAGCCCAGTCCCCAAAAACAGCCATTGAAAACCTTATGAGAGAAGCACTGACAATAGTGCTGAGCATGGCACAGTGTTGGATAGTGTTTCGTCTGTTGTACATAGAGTTGCTATGGTCAGACACCACCTCGATGGCACCTAATAACAACAATCTTGTGTGTGTGTGTGTATGAGATATGTAACATTAATATATCAATATACGATTTGGTAGTGATTCTTTTTTCTTCTTGGAGACAGGATCTTACTATGTAGCCTAGGCTAGTCTTAAACTTGTGACCTTACTGCTTCTGCTTCCCAAATGCTGGGATCACAGGCATGAACCACCATGCCCAGCTGGGATTGATTTTTAAAATAATTTCTTGCCTGAGTTTGCTGAGATCACTTCCAGTTAACAAGGAAGGCTGCAGGCCTACTTATGACAGCATATAATAATGTCATCTGTGTGTTAACTACCTGCTTCAGTTTGCAGGACATTTTTGTTGTTGCTAAATGCTGTAGAGTCACATTTGACTCATAGGGACCCTCAGAGGGTTTGCAATGGCTGTTTCAAGATTGTTTTGAGAGTGCCACATACTTTTTCTATTTTTGTGGTGCTGGGGATCAAACCTGGGTCCTCAGAAAGTACAGAGCAGTTCTCTACCAACTGAGCTAAACCCCAGCCCTCAGTACATTTTACTAGGAAGGACAAATATGGTCTCATATTATAGACACAGGAAAAAAAATTAACTAGAGTAATAAGTTTATCACATACCTAACCATGAAATGCCACATAACTTCCAGTGTGTTGAAGTATATCTGATTTTAACCAATCTTTATAGAAGAACTGTTATTTAATTCATTCATTCAATTTTTACCAAAATGTGCTAGGAAATAGTACTCAGGTATGAATTTTAGAAAGGAAATGGACTGTGTGGTAGAAAAATTGTTGTGACTTTGTCCCAATCAGAATCAAAACAAACTCTGCTGGCTCTATGATGCATGTAAACACTTCACCAATGCTTCATTACATCACAGGTTAATTCTTATTTTCCACAAAAGTTTCTTTAGGGTCTTCAGAAACTGTAATCATAAACAAATGGCAGTTTTTGTTTAAATATTTCTATATTTTGTGAGGGCTGGGATTTAGCTCAGTTGGTAGAGCACCGCACTGCAGTCTCTGAGGTCCCGATTTCAATTCCCAGCACTGCAAAAATGGGAGAAGGACCTGGCAATCCACTCCCAAGGCAATCCCGAAACAGTCAGCCATTGTAAACCCTATGAAGGTGCTGAGTCGAATACCGACTCGAGGGCACCTAACAACAACAACAACATATTTTGTAAATACTTACTACCACTTTAGAAAACTATGTAGAAGAAAAATTATCTTCTAAAAACATAAGCACAGTCTGTGTCCCAGCAGTTTCTCTCCTAGGTATTGACTTGCCAGGAATGCAGGAATGCAGTCCCAGCAGTTTACCACTTTAGAAAACTATGTAGAAGAAAAATTATCTTCTAAAAACATAAGCAAGGTCTGTGTCCCAGCAGTTTCTCTCCTAGGTATTGACTTGCAAGGAATGCATGTACCTGTGCATCAGAATAGATGTTAAGACCAACATTGTGTGTAATAACCAAAAACATATTACTGCATGCTAGGTTTTAAATGTGTTCCCCAAAAGCAGTTGTTAGAAACTTATACTCCAATGCAGTGGCAGTGTTGGCAGGGTGGGCCTCTGACACGTGATTTGGCCATGAGGTCTCTGCCGTGTGAATAGATAAATGTTATTTTTGAGAGAGTAGGCTTGCTATAAAAGGATGAATTTGGTCCCTCTCTCTTTTGCTCACGCTCTTGCTCACACACTCTCTTTCTCCCCCCCCCCACTCCTGTGCTCTTTTTGCCCTTCCATTATGGAATAATACAGCAAGAAGACCCCTGCCACATGTAACCTCTCAATCTTGGAATTTCCAGCCTCAAGAACCATGAGCCTATAGTTTTCCATTCATTATACATGACCCAGTCTGTGCTATTCTGGCATAGCAGCATAAAACTAAAAGAGCTTTCCTAATTACTTGAACTGAATACTACAGTCTTTATGGTATTTGGTAGTTGAGCCCAGTGGTCTCACAGAGTTCGCAAATGCTTATACCACTGAGCTGCACCCCCAGCCGTTTACAGGCATGTGCCACTGCTCCTGGCGAAATCCTACCCTCTTATTTAGATAACACATAATGGAAAAGCATCCCCACTGGGTATGGTGGCACATGCCTGTAATCTCACTGTTTAGGAGGCTGAGACAGGAGGATCAATGTAAATTCAAGTCCAATCAGGGATATATAGCAAGACCCTGTCTCAAAAACAGCATATGAAAACCTTTCTAAGGAAAAAGATACATTGCTGGGCATGGTGGCACACACCTGTAATCCCAGCATTTGCGAGGCTAAGAGAGGAAGATTGTGAGTTTGAGGACAGCCTGGGATATACAAGTTCTAGGACAGCCTGGGATATATAGCAAGATCCTGTCTCAACACACCAAAAAAAAAAAAAAAAAGATACATTCATCAAATTAGTATTTAAACACACATTATCATGCTAACATTCATATGGTAAAATGTTAAGCCAATAAAATTACAGTGTTTCGTGTGGTTGTCTCCTCTTAACTCCAGTGTTTTTACATGTACCAAATTCTCTCTCTCAACCTCACCAACCAACTCCTTACCTCTATTATATTTCTCGTGTATTCTTCTGGAATTTAAGTTACTATACAAATATATATGAACATACATATATGTGAGAAATATAGAATGGTTGCTATAGATAAAATGTACAGGTCAGTGTTTGTAAGTTTAATAATCACAGAACAAGTCATTTAATTCAAGTAGATGCCAGGTGTGCCATCTCTTACATCCAAGGTTTGAGACTTCCAGGAATAAGGGGTAGAAGAAAAAGCCTTCTTCACATTGCTTTAACTATCCCTGTTTTTCAGAATAAGGCCTTCCCCCCCCTTGTTTCTCTATTAATTTCCATCTTTAGAAAGGTGGCTCGCTTCACCTCTACAACAAGAGCTATTTCAGTATCACAAATAAGGATCCCATTGTCATGGGCTTTCTTTGGCAGAACAAAATATACTGTAGCTTACCTCCATTTTACTGAATTTTTTTACTGATTTCAATTCCTTTCCTGTCACCTGATTGCCCTGATTTTCTTTTCTGCTCAAATTCTTCCAGCAAGGTGTTCTGCCTAATCAAAGAGTTCAATTTCAACTTGAAGCTTTACAATATATTTTCTAGAGGCCTGAGCTGAAAACAGTGAACAAATATTCTCTTCCAACTTCCTTAAGTGTTCTGATTATGCATTATCTCATCACGCAGCTAAAGTTGTAAATGTTTTATTTCTTTTTGATATAGCTTTTGCCCTTATTTATAAAGCCACTGTCATATTCATTCCCTGTCGTGATAAACTGCAAAACACAGCCACACATGCTCCAATGATCCTTTGCATTATGACCCTGCTCTTCCTTCTATCAAGAAATCATCTAGAGCTGGGCCAGTGGCACATGCCTGTAATCTCAGCACTTGGGAGGCAGAGGCAGGAGGATCACAAGTTGGAGGCTAGAGGTAACATGTGCAACTTCACAAGACCCATCTCAAATAAAAAGTAAAAAATGGGCTGGGGGTGAGGCTTAGTGTTACAGTGCTTTCAAAAGCATGTGTAAGGCTGGGTTCAACCCCCAGTATCACAAACAGATAAACAAACAAACAAACAAAAAATCACCTAGCCAGGCATGGTGGTATACAAACTCTCAGCATTAGAGAGGCTGAGGTGGGAGGGATACAAGTTTGAAGCCAGCCTGTACTACATAGAAAGTTCTAAACCAGCCTGGGCTTATACAGCGAGACCCTGTCTCAAAAACCTACAAAAAAAAAAATCAAAACAAAGAAATCACCTATTCCCTCACCTGCTAAATCTGAGTTATCTTACAATGTGCTTGCTTGCTTTTCTCCCCCTATCTTCCTCTCTCTCTCTCTCTCTCTCTCTCTCTCTCTTTCTTTCCTTCTTTCATACTGAGGTCTGAGCCCAGGGCCTCAGGTATGTTACACAAGGGCTGTACCACTGAGCAGCACCCTTGGCCCCTTTTTAATTTTTGATTGTGAGACAGGGTCTTGCTAAGTTTGCGATGTGCTTTGACCAACAGAATGTGGCAAAAGTGATGTTATATGACTTCTAAAGCTAGACCTTAAGAGACATTGTAGCTTCTGCTTTCATCCTCTCATGATAGTGCCCTAAGACTGTCCATGTAGCGAGCTATACTAGCCTAGTAGAGAATGAGAGATCACACAAAAAATAACCACTCATGTAGAGCTGGCATGAGTTGCCAGACATATAAGCAAGGCTACTTTGACCTTCGAGCCCAACAGTCTACTGCTGAATGCAGCTGTAAGTGTGAGCCGAGGCAGAACCAACAGCCACCTGACACCTAAACCAGAGAATTATGAAAAAAAAATCAGTCATTGCTGCTCTAAGCCACCCAGCTTTGGAGTTTTATACAGTAACAGATTACTGCTAGAACTGTCTTTGATAGGCAGGTTAATTTAGGCATTAGCAGGCAATGTGGAGGAAAAGGGGATTAAAATTGACTCCTGCCGTTTGGCCAGGCTCATGTCACACTGGGTGCCCAGAGCTGGGCATGCCCTAGTTTGAATAAAACTAGAGAAAACATGTTCCTGTTCTCTCCTTCCCTCTTTCTTTTCTTCTATCCTCTCCTACTCTTGCCCTTTGCTCCTCTCTTCCTTCTCTAGCAACCATGTGTACGCCTCTCCCTTATCTCAGGCCCACCATCTTCTCTAAGATACTTTTCCCTCTAGAAGCCTGCTTAACTCTGTTCTCTCTGACTTTACCTTTCCCTGGGAAATGGAAACATCCTTATGCAGATTCACCCAGGAAACCCAGTTTAAGTTCTTTTCCAGGATTATCTAAGCTTCTCCAGGTCCCTCAATCTTCACTGTAATTATTGCTAAATGATGTACTATCTTTCAATAAACTTTATCTATACTCTGTACTGTAACTTTTGTGTCAGCTATAAATTCATTTGTATGCCAGATAAAAGAACCAGGGTTATGTTGCCAAATTCCTGGACCTATGCTCCAGAACTGCCTACAAGCGCTTCCTACAAACTTCTGGTAACATCTTTGTCACTTTCTAACATTGTGGTCCCCTGGCTCTCCATTGTCTAATTCAGACAATACAATTTCTTTCCTTTTCCATCTTTTTTCTTCAGTTTCAGAAGTGAGCTGTACAGACAATAATTCAAAAGTTTAGCATCATCATTTTTATAATCAAGGGAATCTTTCTTCCCTTTTCGGAGACATTTGACATACTTTCAGTCTACAGCTGTACCGCTCTCACATCTGATCTCATCAGATCTCTGAAGCTAAGCAGGGTTGGACCTGGTTGGTCCTTGGATGGAAGACTGCCTGGGAATACTGGGTACTGTAGGCTTGGGAGAAGGACCCGGCAGCCCACTCCCCAAAAAATCAGCCCTTGAAAACCCTGTGAATAGCAGAGAAGCACTGACAATAGTGCCAGGTATGGCACAGTATGGAGTAGTGTTTTGTTCTGCTGTACATAGGGATGCTAGGAATTGCACCTAACAACAACAACAACAACAAGGTACTTTCAGTTGTTCTGAGCTTAGGGTTTTGCTCATTCCAACTCCCTCCTCCAGTACAGTGACAGAGCTGCACTTGACTTTCTCTTCAAGTAGTTTTCCTTCATTAAGAGTTATCTTACCTGTAGCTGGGCTGGGATTTAGCTCAGTTGGTAGAGGCTGCTCCGCACTCCCTAAGAACCCAAATTCAATCCCCAGCACTGTAAAAATGGGAGAAGGGTTTGGCAATCCACTCCTGAAGCAATCTGGAAACAACCACCCACTGAAAACCCTATGAGGATCACCATGAGTCAGACCCTACTCAATGGCACCTAACAACAGCCACCACTTCTGGCTGAGTACAGCGGCTTATGCCCATAATCCCAGCGATTTGGGAGGCGGGGGCAGGAAGATCACAGATCTGAGGCCAGAGGCAGCCTGCATAATATAGCTAGACCCTGTCTTAAGATAAAAAAATTTAAAAGGGGCGAGGGGTGCAGCTTAGTGGTAGAGCACTTGCCAAGTACTCACATGACCCTAGGTTCAAACTCCCAGTACCACTGGCAGGGGGGGGAAAAAAAAGGCATCTTACCTCTAAAAGATTCTGAATGCTTGGTCATTGTTTTTCTATGATTTTAAAACTTTTCTACAAATTTCTTGACATTTTTTTTCTTAGTTTATACCATAGCAAGGTCACTTTTCAGTGGCTTTAGATTACTTTCCTAATGCGTCCTGATTTTATCTAATTCCTTCATCAAGCAGATGCATTCCTATTTTGTTGACTTTTCTCTTCAAAGGAGCTCTTAGCTCATGAAGTTTTTGTTGATATTCTGACTCCTTTTCAAGAATTTCTGTGTGATTTCCCCACTTTCAAATGAAGGTTATCCCACCAATTGAGGTTTAATTCCTTGGTATATTCTGTTCTTTTTTGGAAAGGAATACCTTCCAGACTAAATGGCAAATGTCAGTGTTGGTAAAAAGCCTCCAAGGGCCTTGCTATAAACTCTGAAGCCGGAGGCCACTGCGCTGTTAGCAGGCAGTGATTTTTCTAGAGCAGTGGTTTCCCAGTTTGTTCCAGCAAGGTTAAAACTATTTTCATGATAAAACTAAGACTTTACCTGCCTTATTTGTTCCATTCACTTGTGAACCTCACTGGAGTTTCTAGAGGCTACGTGAGAAGCAATTTCACCAGTGTCCTCCTGAAGTCTAATGAGATGTGTGCTTCGAAATTCTTGAGTTTTTAAAACTTTCCACAGTTTTACAACATGATAAATATTGATAGAAAAATCGGTAACAACTATTTTAAAGAGTATTAAAGGGGTCCTGAGACCAAACAGTTGAGAAGTATAGTTCTGAGAGAATGTGTCATAAGAAAGATTAAATTTTCCTTCACTATCAATTCTTGAGCTGCTTCTCTGACTAAGTCCCTCTTTGATGCACCCCTTTCCTTCCTTGGGCTGTTTGACCCTGAGGCAATGTCCTGAGCTGCTGCTCAGGGGCATCTGCAGTATGGGTAGCAGGATCTGGGGAGAGCAGTGGGGTCAAAGGCAAAGGGGCAAGTGAGGGAGAGGACCAGGAGAGGAGTAGGAGGGCGAGTGGTGCACCTCTGTCCCTTCTTCCCTCCCTTTTTCCCTCCACCTTGTTATCTGAGTTCCACTGGGGCTCTCTGTCCTTGGTGGCACCTCCTCCACCTGGTACCTCTCAGAATCCTCTCCCAGGGTCCCATACCTTCCCCAGAGCATGCCACTCTTCAGTCTGTGTGCCTAAACCACTCTCATGGACAATAGAGAAGACCTTGTTTTCAATAGGTTAGAAACCATTGGATTGCTTTCTACTATGTTGTTGTTGTTGTTAGGTGTTCTGGAGTCAGGTCCAATTCATAGCAACTCTATGTATAAAAGACAAAACACTCCCCAACACTGCCATGCCTGTCATGATTGTCAAGTGCTTCTCTGCCGTTCATAGGGTTTTCAATGGTTGATTGTTTGGGGGTTTGTTTGTTTGTTTTTGTTTTCTTTTCTTTCTTTTTTTTTTTTTTGGCAGGGAGAGAGTGGGCTTCCAGTTTCTTCCCCCAAGCCTACAACACCTGATATTCCCAGGCAGCCTCCCATCCAAATATCCATCAGGCCCAACCCTGCTTAGCTTCCGAGATCTGACAAGATCGGATGCCAGGGGGCAACGAATGCAGGCTCTTTCTACTGTAGGAGTTTCTAAAATAATTCCAATATGTGGCCCTTAAAAAATCTGGAATTCTGAGCAATTGCGACCTTATGGGGCAAACAGGACTGTGTAAGTCACTTAAAACATGTGGCCCTTTGTGCTCAGAGCACTAATAATCCCTCTGCTTGCAGGTGAAAATCCTCTGGGGTGTGTATCTCTGCTAGCCTTAGGACCTAGGCTATTGCCCTCTCCTTGGACAGTTATGTTCTGGAGGTATTACCTCCTACTAGAAGCTAATTTCATTAAAAAGCAAAACACACAAAACTATTTCATCTGCACCTCATCTGGTGGGTAACATTCATGAACATTTCATTAGCACCTAGAGAAATATTCTTACAGATTTTTCATCTGCACCACAGCTTCCCAAAAAGTTTAAACATCGTAGGAGAATATAGCTTGGGTTGTTGCGACCACTAACCCAGCTGGGAATTTCATCTTTTCCTAAAGGTCTTTCTACATTAGTAAGGTTTTTGCTTGTTTGTTTGTTTGTTTTTGTTTTTGTTTCTATTGCTTCCAAATATTAACATGTAGAAGAATATTCCAATTGAATCACCAATATTTCCATGATTAAAATTGCATAGGCTTATTTATCATTGGCCTATGTGCTAATTCTTGCTACAGAAACACAGTTTTAGCAGAAGAGACCATATATCCACTGATACCTCACCTCTATTTTCCTTTGCCCCCTTCATGTTTGCCAGAACTGCCAAGGGTTCCTCCTTGACAGAAGTTAAACTATTATTAGTTTTCCGAGGAGGTCACATGTGAATCAAATCCTGAGTTCTCCTGTGTTTGGAAATAAGATTTTCCAAAAACTACTGCTATTGCAATTCTAGAAGTCAACCAGCTTCCCTACTCATTCTACCCCCTACAGGTGACATAATATTGTCTGGAGCAGTTGATTTTTTTACACGGTCAGACTTGGAGAAGAGTTCTGGTTAGTGTCTCACTTAGCTGCCAGGTCTATCCCCACACATCAAGTGAACTTGACTGACTGCATATTTCATGTGGAAAGCAAAAATTTTGTGCTATCCTTTGTCCTAGCTTCCTGTTATTAAATAATGATAAACAAACAACATAACGATGAGACCAAACATGCACATACTTGGCAAACTCTGTTGCTCATTGACTCCACAATTGCCTGTTGTGTGCCCTGAATTGTACAGGCTGGTGGTGATGGTGGCGTACAAGGTAGACAAGGTGCTTCAGTGATGCCACTAAAAAGGCTGGCTCTCCCACCACTGACAAACTATTCCTGGTGACCTAATGTCATTAGCTCTACTTAAGATAAGAAGATTAACTATCTAGCAGCTGTATTGTTTAAACTTCATGATTCCTTGTTTTTTTCATATTGGGTAGTGCTTTAAAAGCACTTTTTTTTCCTATAAAATCTCTCTCTCTCTCTCTCTCTCTCTCTCTCTCTCTCTCTCTCTCTCGTATTTGGGGGTTGAACTCAGGACTTCACACATACTTTGCAAGTGCTCTACCACTAGGCTGCACCTCCAACCCATCTTTTATTTTTTATCTTGAGACAGGATCTCACTGAGTTATGCGGGCTCCCTTTGGCCTTGGACTGGCAGACCTGTGATCCTCCTGCCTCTGCCTCCCTAGATGTGCCATCACACAAGGCCTAAAAATGTCTCTTGAAAACTACATCTATGTTTTCTGCTATTTCAGCTTCATTTTTCTTTAGAGGTAGTGTTGCATGGACTTTCCCTGAGGAAATATAAAGGGAATGGCTGTTCATCAAATGTAGCAGAGGCAAGAGGATCAACACAAGTTTGTTCACAGAGACCAAAGAAAGAATTCCATTCAATCCAGTTTGATAATCCAGTGAGTTCATTGGGGTTACTTCTAGGAACATGGATGACTCCCCTGTAGCCTCACAGACAGCTACATTACCAAGAAGCATCCCTCCGAGGAGTCCCATCCCAGTTAGCATTTTACCTCATATATAACTTATTATCAAAGGTAGCAGAGGCAGGAGGAGCAACACAAATTTTAGGCCAGCTTGGGCTACACAGTGAAGCTTTGTCTCAAGAAAGAGAGAGAGAGACATGACAAATGCAATATGTGATCCTGCACAAATAAATAAATAAATAAATAAATAATGCTATAAAAAACATTGTTAAGATAATCATAGAAATTAGAATATAAACTGCAGATAAAAATTAGAATGTAATGCCAGACAAGGTAGTGCACACCTGTAATTGCAGCAACTTGGAGTTGGAGGAAGGAAGATCTTGAGTTTGAAGCCAGAGATAGCCTGTGTAATTTAGCAAGACTCTGACTCAAAAAATTTAAATTTAAATTAAAAAAAATGAGCTGGAGTGCAGTCCAGTGGTAGAGCACTTGCAAAGTATATGCAAAGCCCTGGGTTCAATCTCCAAGTACTGAAGGAAAAAAAAAAATCAAATGCAAACTGTAGATGAGTTTAAAAGTATTACATTGATGTTGGGTTTTTTTTTTCTTTTGTTTTGCTTTTTGCCTTTTTGAGACAGGGTCTTAGTGTGTACCTCTGCTTATCCTGGAACTTGCTAGGTAGCTCAGGCTGGCCTCAAACTTGGGAGCCTATTGCCTTAGGCTTCTGAGTACAGGGACCCAAATTTTTACTTTCCTTTTTGGTTGTTGTTTGAGACAGGGTCTTGCCATAGTGCCCAGGCTGGCCTAAAACTTACTGTGTAACCCAGGCTAGTCCAGAATCTACTAGGTAGCCCAGGATGGCCTTGAACTTGTGACCTTCCTGCCTCAGCCTAGGCTTATAGTTGTGAACCACAACATCTGGTACATTTCCTAAATTTGATAATTGTGCTATAGTTCTGTAAGAGAATTTTTTTTCTTGGGAAACAAACACTATAAAGTTTTCAGAGAAAAAGGACATAATGTAGGCCACCTGCTTTCAAATGGTTCAAAAATATATACAATAATTATCTGGGATGTATGCATGTACGTGTGTAGAGAAAGAGATCAACAGAGAAAAAGAGAGAATAATATGTCAAATGAGGCAAACAAAAATGTTGAAGAGTATAAGAGAATTCTTTTTTCTAGTATTGCAACTTTAAGTTTAAAATTATTTGAAAACAAAAAGACAAAACTACCTAACAGGGAATACAAGTAAGTATCAATTCACATTCCAAGCAACTTTTCTAGAAAACAATTTGGATGTATGTATCAAAATCCTTAAAACTTTGCAATGCACAAGGTGTGGTGGTGCATACCTCTAATCCTAGCAATTTGGGAGACAAAGGCAGGAGGATCAAAATTTTGAGGCCAGCCAAGTGCAATGGCACATACCTATAATCCTAGCAACTCGAGAGGTAGAGGCAGAAGGATTGCGACTTCCAGGCCAGAGGCAGGCTGCATAATTTAGCAAAACCCTGATTCAAAATAAAAAGTAGAAAATAGACTCAGGGTGTAGTTCAGTGGCAGAGTGCTTACAAAACATGCTTGAAACCTCACAATCCCTGACTTCACGCTATACTATAGGGCAGTGGTAGCAAAAACAGCTTGGTACTGGCACAAAAATAGGCCTGAAGACATCTGGAACAGAATAGAAGACCCAGAAATACCTCAACACACCTATAGCCATCTTATTTTCCACAAAGAAGCAAAGCAAGTAAACTGGAAAAAGGATTGCCTTTTCAATAAATGTGCTGGGAAACATGGACATCTGCATGCAGAAAAGTGAAAACCACCCCAATCTCAATATGCACGAGAGTCAACTCAAAGTGGATAAAAGATCTCAACATAAAACTAGAATCTTTAAAATTTATAGAAGACAAGATAGGCAATACACTTCATCACATAGGCATTGGAAAGTATTTCCTTAATAGGACTCCAATTGCTCAAGAAATTGCAACAAGAATAGATAAATGGGATTACATGAAATTAAAAAGCTTCTGTACAGCAAAAGACACAATTAACAGAGTCAAGGAAACCCTCACTGAATGGGAAAAAATCTTCACATCCGATACATCAGACAAAGGTCTAATTACCAGAATATATAAAGAACTCAAGAAAAAAATTCCCAAGAAAACAAATAACCCAATACACAAATGGACAAAGGAACTGAGTAGACAGTTCTGAAATGAAGAGATCCATAAAGCCATGAAACACATGAAAAAATGCTCCATATCCCTAGCCATTAGGGAAATGCAAATTAAAACAACTCTGAGATTTCACCTTACACCACTAAGAATGGCCAAGATCAATAAAACAAATAACAACAAATGCTGGTGAGGTTGTGGAGAAAAGGGAACACTCTTACATTGTTGGTGGAGCTGTAAATTGGTCCAACCACTGTGAAAATCAATATGGAGGTATCTTAAAAAACTAAAAGTAGATCTACCATATGACCCAGCTATAACACTATTGGGAATTTACCCAAAGGGAGATGTGTCATCATACCACAGAGACACCTGCATCTCCATGTTCAATGCAGCACTTTTCAAAATAGCAAGGATATGGAATCAACCAAAGTGCCCATCAATAGAAGAATGGATAAAAAAAACTATGGTACATATACACAATAGAATACTACTCAGCAATAAAAAAATGAAATTATACCATTTGCAGCAAAATGGATGGAATTGGAGAAAATTATTTTAAGTGAACAAACACCAGCTCAGAAAGAGAAACACCACATGTTCTCACTCATATGTGGGAGCTGAATCAAAATTATAAGAAGGAAAAAATCCTATACAAAGGTTGGATCATAATAAAAGAAAAAAAAAGCTAAGAATGGTATTATTATAGATGGTCTAGAAAATGCATGTAATAGTTCTAACAAAGTAAAAAGAAAGTTCAGTACAGAAAAAGTTTCTATCTTAAACAGAACTGGAACCCAAGGATATATAGAAAAATATTACCATAAAAAGACAAGTAAATAGAAGAGAAATCTTTGATGTGGGGGTGGGACAGGGGAGGAAGTGCATAAGAGGGCCAGGAGGAACCTATATGAATAATGTACAACAAAATGCATATATGGAAATGTGATAATGAAAAGCATGTCAGAATGAATCACATTAAGGTGTACATTAAAAATTTCCAATTAAAAAAAAAACATGCTTGAAACCCTGGGTTCAACCCCTGAGTACTGTGGGGAAAAAAAAAACAAACCTTTTTTGCATTGCCTCTAAGCTAGCAATTCTACTTTAGGGATTTTTTTTTTTTTTAATTAAGAAGTGTCGATGGGGTACACAGTAAGAGTCTTTTGCTATATCCATTATACAACTGTTAAATCACTGTTGCTTATACATTTATCAACTTACATATTTTA
>VMDO01036097.1:0-15459 GCA_007922755.1 Pedetes capensis
TCATAATGTGATTCATTTTGACATGCTTTTCATTGTGACAATTTTCATATATGCAATTTGATAAGCATTATTCATATAGGTTACCCCTTATCCTCCTCTATGTTTCCCCCCTCCCCCCTTCCCATCTAAGTTTCCCATCCAAGTCTTCTCTATCTTTTACTATATAGTATTTTTCTATATGTCCTTGGGTTCCATTTCTATTTAAGATAGAAACTTTTCCTGTAGTGGTCTTTGTTTCTATCTTGTTAGAACAATTACATGCGATTTCTAGTCCATTCTCAAAATTACAAGAAGGAAAAATCCTACTCAAAGTTCAGATCACATTAAAACGGGGGGAGGGAAGATAAGAATGAGGTCAATATAAATGGACTAGAAACCTCATAGGGTTTTCAATGGCTGACTGTTTCGGGATTGCCTTGGGAGTGGATTGCCAGACCCTTCTCCCAATTTTGCGGTGCTGGGAATTGAACTAGAGACCTCAGAGACTGCGCGCAGCGCTCTACCAACTGAGTTAAATCCCAGCGTATTAATAATAGTAGGACTTATTAAATTATTTAACTATTAACTTATTATACTATTTAACTATTTAAATTTATTTAACTTATTAAACTATACACTATTAAATATCAAACTATTTAAACTATTTAACTATTTAACATTCAATTTTAATAACTTTAGAAATCCTAGTTTCAACAAAAATGGAGTGCCAGGTGAAAGTTAGAAAATACTTCCAAGGTGATTGTGATGTGCATCCTGGTTAAGGGGCCCTTGGCTAAGAGGCCAGATGGAGTTGAAACTTGGGTTTCCTGTTCTAGAGAGGGAAAAGATAACGCAGGAGAGCAGCTGCAGGTTCTTCACATTAGTGTCTGGATCTAATTCATGATAAAGGGTATCATGTGAGGTATTACTATCACAGATGTGCTTACCACATAGCATTTACTTCTAAGCACAGAGCTGGATGGTTGCTCAACAGGACTCCTGCCAGAGCCAGGGAGAGACGCACTCATCCTGGGTACCATGTGCAGGAATGGTGAAGGTTCCCAATATCAAAACAGCCCCACAGCCACCTTATTGGAGAAATTTCAGAAACACTATTTTCGGGGGGGGGGGGTGGCGGGCTCCAGAGGGAGGTACAAATAAGCATTCGCTCTATGATATCACATATATTTATAGCTAAAGATATTCAATTACATATTTTGTATAATCTACAACACAGTGAAGAAAGCATCATGATTTTCATTTTTTAAGATGACAAAACAAAACTCACTGATAGAAAATCGATTCTTTTTCAGAGTCAGGTAGCAAAAATCAGAAATCCCGCCGGCGGGACGCCCCCGCCTGCGGGGTCGCGCCCCACGCCTCTCACCGTGACCCTGTTTCTGTGAGGAGAACTCTTCCACCTGGGAAATAGGGTGTGGCCAGAAAGGGGGCCGCCCACTCGCCCCTCACGCAATGCACGGTTGTGTGGAACCTGGTGAACCATTTATAAACGACCTGCTTTTGAATCGGCGTTTCCTATGTAGCAGAGTAGCTCCATGGCTGTGAGCTACTCAAAGTCAGCCAGAGACGCATGGGTTTGTCAGGGGCGGGGGAGCAGCAGCCAGTGCGGGGCAGTGGCGCCCAGGACGCCTCCCAGTGTTTCGCGCAGTGCAGGGTTACCCCGCGGAGGCAGGTCACGTCGCCCCCTCCACCACCTCCGCGGGGCGATCGCCAGCTGGGCGAGCGCTCTGCTCCACACTAGCCCTCTTCGCTCTGGCGTTTGCGGGCCAGGAGCAGCTCGCAGCCTTTCCCTGTCCCTAAGCCTCTCTCTCCGCGCGTGGCCCCTCTCTCTCCCTGCCAGGAGAGGGTAGTCCTAAGGACATTCAACAGTCTCCTTTATAGATGATAACTTTCTAGGACTTAAAAACTTGTAGTTCTGCATAATGCTAGGATCATTCTCATGACAGTGCTCATTCAACAAGCCCTCCCTTTGAAGAAGCTGGTGGAACAAAGGACATCACAGGGCAGGGCCTTGGAAGAGATAATGGGTCTGGAATGAGAGCCAAGGGGCTGGGATTGAATTCGTTAGAGCACCGCTCTGCAGTCTCTGAGGTCTCGGGCTCAATTCCTAACACCACAAAAATGGGAGCAGGACGTGCTCCAAAGACAATCCCGAAACAATCACCATTGAAAACCCTATTGAGGGTCGCTATGAGTCGAATACTTAACTATGACTATAATTTGGATACCTCACAACAACGATACATGAACGCCAAGGGCTTGTGATTTCCACCTCCAATTTATGACTATGAGTCAGATACCTAACAACAGCATGAGAGCCAAGGGCTTCTGATTTCTACCTTCAACCTAACTATGACTGTGAGTTGTATACCTAACAATAACACATGAGAGCAAGGGCTTGTGGTTTCCACCTCCATGTCATCTGCACTCTCCCTTCATTTAAGGCTCAGTGAGAAACCTTTTCCATATCAAGCTATAAAATGAAATAAAAGGACAGAAAATGATGGGGAAATAAATTTTTTGATGAGCTTCTCATTCCCCAAATCACTCAGCAAGATCCTCCTGCAACACAGAAGTAGTCCCTAATTGTGAGTATGTGCTACTTCTTAATTGCTGTATTTCCAGGTAATCTTTATGGAAGTTTTGCTGTTTTGTGTAGGGAACTGTTATCATTTCTCTGGAAGGAAAGATAAAGTTGGACAAGGATGGACATTTGTTGAAATCTTACTACATGCCATCTACTCTTTACAAGGTTTCACATTTGCCTGCTTCCTATGGGCCTCTAGCTGGACCACTGTGGCATCAGATCCCATCAGAAGCTAAGCAAGGTCAGACCTGGTTAGTACTTGGATGGGAAACAGCCTGGGAATATCAGGTGCTGTAGGCTTGGGAAAAGGACCCAACAACTCACTCCCAAAAATCAATCAGCCATTGAAAGCCCTGTCAATAGCAGAGACGCACTAACAATACCATTTTGTCTGTTGGACATAGGGACACTCTGAGTCAGATACTAACTTGAGGACACCTAACAACAACTGCTTCCTACTGATCTGTAAGCCTGCAGCTATACCACCTGGCCATCTGATCCTGCAGATCTCAGAAGCTAAGCAGGGTTGGGCCTGTTTAGTTCTTGGAAAGGAGACCTCCTGGGGATACTGGATGTCCTAGCTTTGGGAGAAGGACCTGGTAGCCCATTCCCCCCAAAACAATCAGCCATTGAAAACCCTATAAATAGCAGAGATGCTCTGCTATAGTTCTGGGAATGGCACTGTTTCGAGGAGTGTTTCATCTGTTGTAGGTAGGGTTGCTATGAGTCAGATTCGATTCCATGGCACCGAACAACAACAGATCTGTAAGGAAAGCACTGTAAGACCTCTTTTAGAGATGACCAAGGGCAGCCTAACAAAGCCTCAGAAGTTATTCTAGTATTAAACATCAAGCAAGGGGCAGGAATGAGCTTCCAACTTTTGCTGTCCTCGCAATACCATACATTTGGCCGTATACCAATATATCTGCATTCTCAGCAGGAGCAATATTGCCCTGAAGGGTCTGTAAATTGGTTCGTGAGGCTAGGCAGATGGCAACTATCATAATGGTTTGTAGCACTACAAAGGAATATTTCATATGTGCTATTAAAATTTCACCATCTAGGTTGAAAGGAGTTGATAAGAAAAATATACCTAAAAACCTCCTTTGTTGTTGTTAGGTGCCATTGAGTCAGGTCGATTCATAGCAACCCTTTTAGAGTCTTCAATGGCTGATTGCTTCGGGATTGCTTCAGGAGTAGACTGCCACATCCTTCTCATGCTTTGCCGTGCTGGGGATAAACCTAGGTCCTCAGAGGCTGTGGAGAAGTGCTCTACTCACTGAGCTAAACCCCAGCGGCAAAAACCTCCTTAGTGAGGTGATAATGGAAGATTGAGAGATGTTTATGTACTCAGAGACCTGTTCCGTAAGTGAGTGACCATGAAGTCTTAGTGACTGGTCATTTTACACTCACCCATGGGTGCTTGCTCAACAATCCCTCTTGATGATGGTGGTGGTAGAGGTGGTGGTGGAAGTGAAATCTTCCTGGGGCCAAGAGACATAGATATGGAAAATAGGTGAATTGACTGCTTTATAAGGTATCATCCTCTGGGATAGATAATCTGGACGGTAGGAAAGTAATGCTGCCAAAACTAATGTAAGCAAATCATACTCTAAATTGTATCTCCTCTAATTTTACACTTTATTCAAGTAAACTAATATCATTAAGTCCACAGTTTATTTCAGTGTATAGGAATTGTTGTTGTTGTTGTTGTTGTTAGGTGCTGTCAAGTCATGTCCAACTCATCGTGATCCTCATGGGGTTGCAATGGCTGATTGTTTTGGGATTGTTCTGAGAATGGATTACCATATCCTTCTCCTTTAATTTATTAATTTTTTGGTGATCCTGGGGATTAAACCCAGGGCCAAGTGAGCTAAACCCTAGCTCATAGGAATTAGTAGAGATGACATAAATCAGGGGGCTGGGATTTAGCTCAGTTGATAGAGTGCTGTGCTGCAGTCTCTGAGGTCCCGAGTTCAATTCCCAGCACTGCAAAAGTGTGAGAAGGACCTGGCAATCCACTCCCAAGGCAATCCCGAAACACTCAGCCATTGAAAACCCTATGAGGGTTGCTATGAGTCAGATACCGACTCGATGGCACCTAACAACAACAACAACAACATAGTAGTTTTACATTATAATATTGTTGAAAATTTTTAACAAACCATGAGTGGCAAATTTCTTATTCTCACTGCCTCCTGCTACAGTTTGGCGCACTGGCAGCTGGAGAGAGGAAGGGACTGTCAAAAGAGAGCTGGTTGGGTTTCCAAAAGGTTAGGAAATGTTGGAATCCAACAGCCATGTACTAAAATTGCAGTAGACCATCCCTTCTATAGTTCTGAAATTGCCCCAGGATTCATCCCTAATATAAATCACTGCAAGAAAGCACTGGGCTATTAAATGGGCTTCTAGGGTTTGGTTCAAGGAAATAGAACCACTGTGTCTGAGGAGGAGAAAGAAGGATGAGTGATATGTAGGGCATGAGCCTGAGTGTGAGTGAAGAGTGGATACTGTCGGTGGCTTTGATCTTCTTGCCTTTGCCTCCTGAGTAGCTGGGGTTACAGGTATGCACTGTGGTGCCCAGATGCTGATTTTTCTTCTTGCTTCTGTTCATAGACTGTCTTCTTAATAGTATTTCCTTTTTTTTTTGTAGCTTAAGGGTCAATAAATGAATAGATAGGGTCTAGGCTTCAACAACTCCAGCCAATAAGGCTCACCTACTCTGTTATTGTATCTGTGCCATTGGTCTTGTCACATCTCCTCTCTCTATGAATGTTGCTCATGATTAGCCAGGAGTATAGGGCTAACTGGGTCCTTTCTGAGTTCTGCTATACATTCACATCACTTCATCCAGGAATATATTTGCCCCTACCATGATCATAAGCTCAGACTAATAGAGATATTACTCCTTTCCATTCACCCATTTTAGAGATGATTTCACCCAAAACTCCACATTCAATAAGCCTGCCTCAGGCATACCAGAAAACTTCCTGTTTGTCATGGTTTCCCACACTCCAGCAGAATTTCATACCTATCAATTGTGGTCTGAGGATGGGGTAAAGTGGTATTGGATCTTCCTCCATCTAAACACCACAACGATTTTTAAAGCATAAATGCTTTTGAGGTTATTGTGTCTCTGGCCAATTTCTAAGACATAGAAACAATTGTTTATTGATATTTTGTGCAGCTTTATAGTTGAATTTGGAGGACAAGATTTGTCAGTCCCTTCAATAGTCATAGCCAAAAATCTCATTTCCTTCTTCTGTACCCCATTTTCTTTCATAATCTTCACATTGCTCCCCTGTGAGTCACCAAGATAGGGAAGCACTGTTATCTGAGTTTTGGAGACTGTTCTCTTCTGCTGCCACTGTCTTCCTTACTCTCAGCTTGCAAAGGAGGCAGTAGTAGCAGCCATGCAGCTCTGGCATCTCATTGAACAAGACCTGATCCACATTAAACCAGTACATCTCACCTGATTTAGTAGATGACAACAGGTGATAGCTGGCAAGGACATGGAGGACTGATTGGGGAGGCTTTATACATGCCCAAACTTTGTTTTGAACCTCGGGAAGAGAAACCCATGACTTCTCCCACTTATAGGTTGGTGTTAGCTGAAGGTCAAAATGTGAAAAAGATACTTCACTAAGAATCAAGACGTTAGTAAGAAAGACTACTCTGTACATGGTTAGTTTTTACACTACTCTGAATTTATTTATTTTTTCGGTACTTGGGTGCTGAACCTAAGGCCTTGTACATACTTTTGCAAGTGCTGTACCACTGGGCTGCACCCCTAGCCCATTTTTTTTAAATTTTTTAATCTTCAGACAAGGTCTCATTAAGTTATGCAGGCCCCCTCTGGCCTTGACCCTGTGATCCTCCTTCCTCCACTTGCTGAATTACTGAAATTATAGGTATGAGACACCACACCTGGCAATCTGCATTTATTTTTAAGAAATGAAAGCATTATCCCTCTTTCACTCCTGATATGCATTGATAGTGAAAAATGTGACATACTGTGCATAGAAATGGGCATTGTTTTTCTTTGACAAATATTAGAGTTAAAAATGGGCATAGTTCAGCCAGGCGTGGTGGCTCACTCCTGTAATCCCAAAGACTCAGAAGGCAGAAGCAGGAGGATAGCAGGTTCTAGGCCACAGGAAGCCTGCATAACTTAGCGAGACCCTGTCTCAAGATAAAAACAAATAAACAAACAAAAATCAGGCTGAGGATGCAGCCTAGTGGTAGAACACTTGCATGGTATGTGTAAGGCTCTAGGTTCAACCCCTAAGTATCACAAAAATAAAATAAGATAAAATAAAATAGGCACAGTGCTTCCTTGCCTTTAAGGATTCTTCTATCAGAAAAACTTGTATCTGTTTTTATATCTTATATTATATATTACATTATGTTTTTGCAGTGCTGAGGATGAAACCTAGAGCCTTGTACATGTTAGGCAAGCACTGTACCACTGAGCTGCATCCCCCGCACTTTATTATTTTATATTATAATCAATATATATATGTCTGTATTAGATATTGGAGATCTGCATGGTGTGTTGGGCAATGCTGATGGTCATTATATTTTGGATGTTCATAGGAAAGTACCAATCTGAAGAAAAACTATACAAGTTTGAAAATGTAATAATATGGATATCTAAATGATAGATGTGTTCTCTGTCACCGTGTTCTCTGTCACCAAGGAGCTTGAGACATGGGTAAATTCCTGGAAAATGTAGTATTGGGAACATTGACAAATAAGGAACAGGTCCCACGTACATAAATATCAGAAGCTCATAAAGTCTTTAATAGATAACAAAATATCATCTATTGAAAAGTTTGCGGTAATTCATATCCTCACCAATGATATCAGACAGAGCAGTCTTGTCTATATGCACACCTACAGTAAGGGTATTCCAGTTTGTTTTTGACATTGCCAACACAATTGGTAGACATTCTCTCATTGCCATTATGTACTTAATAGGATATTAAGGTTATTTTAAAAACCTTTCTATCAAGCCAGGAGCAGTGGCTCACACCTGTAATCCTAGGGATTCAGAAGGTAGAGGCAGGATTGTAGTTTTGAGGCCAGAGACAACCTGGGTAACTTAACAAGACCCTATCTTGAGATAAAAATAAATAAATAAAAATGGGCTGTGGGTGCAGCTCAGTGCCAGAGTGTTTGCAAAGCATGTGCAGGGCCCTGGGCTCAACCTGCAAGTAACACACACACACACACACACACACACACACACACACACACATTCTAGCATACAATATTCTCTAATAAATCATCACAGCATCATTTTTACTGCAAAAGATTCCAGTTTCACATGTAGCCTGAAAAATAATGAGTGATGGCCACAGGAACCAATAGGTTTTCCTAGTGCTACTGCCAGCATGTAGGCTCCAAGCTGTGAGTGTGTTTGTGTGTCCTCTGGGGGAGCCTAATAATAATGTGTATGCCTAGGAGAATAAGAATATCTTTCTGTGATATATGTTAAGTTCAAGTTTAGAGAGTAGTCTTTACAAATGACATAAAAGCTAGGCCACAGCATGCCTCTGAGTAGACCATAACCCCATTTCCCTGATGGAAAGCAAGCCTGTCTGGGAACTCACCTGTTCAAGTTGGGGTGGATCCCTCCAGGACCAGTGTAAGGTATAAGGGTCTGCAGAAATCTGCTTCTGAACACAGAATCCGAGTCTTCTCCGTTTTGCAGCTGCCAGTTGCTGACTCCTGAGGAGCTATGTCCTTTCAGTCACCCAACCCCTTGGTCTCAGTCCTTTCTGTAAAGATCTCTGCAATATGAGAAAAACTTCTGTGAATTACCAGCACATGTTTTACACATTGCACATCAGTTCTTATAGTTAACAGGCATTAAGACCTAATACTACACCATTCATTTGGTTCAGTTTTAGTTTTCTCCTGAATGAGAACAAAGAAGTAAAACATGGAAACAGCATTGTGGGAAACTCAGATGTCAGATCTAATAAGAGATGACTCCTTCCCATGAACATTTCAACCTGTTCAAATCTCTTATTGATGATTTTTAAAGATAACTTAATGCCCTGGACCCCTGTCTACCTCCCTGGTTACTCTTTACACACAATTTCTCCTTTTCAATGGAGTTCCTAATATTCAACTTACATCTCCCTGCACCTCCCTCCACCTCAGTCTTCATTCCTCATTTAGCAGGGTTTTGCTTCTGAACTCTCCAATGAAATGAACCTCTGAAAAGTCAGCAACTTGTTTGTCACATTTATAGATCAAGAGTGTTGAAATCAATGTTCAAATGAAGATAAGATTTTTCTCTCTCAGAATTCATTGCTTGTCTGTAGATAAGGATTACTTTGCAATCCTATGCTATCAGTCACATGAATGGTATAGTTGAAAACTAGCTTCCATAGAAACAGGGAATGAGGAGGGGATGGTATAGATATTGTACTTTCAAATGCAGCATAAAATTTTCCAAATATATACCAAGCTTTTGCTTCAATGAAAGTGATTTTACAAATAGATTTGCAGCATGGTAACTAAAAAAAATAGGGACAATTAGCTAACATCTCTCATCTGTGTTTTTTCCTCAAAGAATATCCAGGTATAGGATAAAATCACCTGAAAGTGTGTCATCTTGCACAATGAATTGCCATATGACCCAGCAATTCCTACTTATATATTGAAGAGAAAACTGTGTGTCTACATGAAAAAAACTTGTACGTAAGAGCTGGAATATAGCTCAGTGGTAACATAGCATCATGAGGCCCTAGGGTGGTCCCCGGCACCTCAGAAAAATACTTATGCATAAAGGTTCACAGCAGCATTATTCACAATTGCCAAAATGTGGAAACAGCTGAAATACTTTGATGGTATGAACAAAATATGACACATCTATACAATGGAACACTATTCATCCATAAAAAGAAATGAAGCACTGATGCATGCAAAGCATATGTGTGCCTCAAAACCTTCATACTAAGTGAATGAAGACTAATACAAAATACCAAATATTTTATGGTTCAGTTTATATGAAATGTTGAGAGCAGGCAAATCCATAGATACCAAAAGAAGATCAGTGGTTGTTTGAGGCTAGGTATGGGTACATGATTAACTGCTTTCAAGTACTATAGAAATTTTGGGGATGATGGAAATGTCTCAAGCTCAATTACTGTGATAGTCTCACAACTCTATATATTTACTAAAAATCAACTGTGTCCTTAAAATGTGTGAATTTTATTGTTTGTAAATTATTCCTCAGTGAACCTGTTAACAATATCAGATTGATCTCATCTGCTGTATCATAATAACAGCCAAATTTTACTAAAAAGGTCTTGGTGCACATGTTTTAAATAAACGTGAATGTATATAAAACTATAGCTGTATGCCAGCTCTTCTGAGTCTATGTTCTGTGTTTCTCTAAGCAGGTGTCTTACCCCACACCCCACATGGTACTCCAAGTCTCATTTGTGTGAAAAATTCTACATATTTCTGGTCAATCCACATCTTCCAACTATGGCAGTGGCTTGAAAGTGAGTCCATAACAGGGTCCAGGGCCTTCCCTGTGTCACAGGACATCAGGATTATTATTGTCTTCACTCCCCTTCAGACCTACTCTCAGGACTCCACTTGGGAAGTCTAAGTGATACTACTTTACAGGCATTAGTATGGCAGTACTTATCAAATGGCTATATAGATGGATACTCTTTGCACCAAAAATTTCCCTATTAGTTTATTTTCAGGACATAGTGAACAATATAATTAAGAATTTGTTCATAAGGTCTGCCATCTTGAAAATTTCCTTCTTTCACCTCTGGGTGTGACTTCAGAAAAGAAAACAAATGGGAAAAAAGCCATGAGGAGACAGAAGAAAGCAGAGGTAAATGTGTTGGCAGCATATAATACACACACACATGCTCCTGCACCAATCAGCTTCTTTTATCATAATGCTAGAATTCCCCCAAACAGTTTTCTGGGCTCAAGGAGCACCCATTCAGGTCACCTTATAAATAGCCACATGAACTCTGCCATGGTGTATGCCTTTTAGCAGTATACAGACTCTGAAAAAATGCCATTATAGGCAATATGGAATATCAGAGCATTCTAGATAATGAAGGGTTGTGAAAATTGGTTTTGTTACATCCTTAGGATGGAATTCTACAAGGAATTCAAAGAGGGGTACTTGTTTTGGGGAGTGCATATGTTTTTGTTTTGTTTTTTGAGAAAGGATCTGTGTAGTTCAGGCTGGCCTCAAACTTACTATATAGCCCATGCTGGCCTGAAACTTGCCATCTTCCTGCCTCTGCCTCCCAAGTGCTGGGATTGGAGGCATGTACAATAGCGTTTGGCTCCAGAAAGAACGAAAACAATGCTGTGATATTTCTTGCCTGTTATATTAACATCTGTCCATATTACCATGGATTTACGGCAATATGGGCACTTTCATACAATATTTTGGCTGTAATGTGTTAATACAAATTATTACATTTTCATGGCTTAAAAACACATTCAGAAGGTGAGCATGGTGGCCCATACCTGTAATCTCAGAATTCAGGATGCTGAGACAGGAGGATTGTGAGTTTGAGGCCAGTATGGGCTTCATAGTGAGTTGTTGGCCACCCTGGGCTACACAGAAAGACTCTGCCTCAAACAAACACACACATTTAGGACTTATAACAAAATTACTACAAATATATTTATATATATACATGTATGAGCAAGTGAGTTATACACTATTTTTTTATAATAGAAAACATGAAGCTGGGTGCTGTGTCACATGTCTGTAATCCCAGTGACTCAGGAGGCAGAGGCAGGAGGATTGCAAACTCAAGACCAGAGGCAGTCTGCATAATTTAGCCAGACCCCATCTCAAAATAAAAAGCAAAAAATAAAGGGGGGGGGCAGTGTCTGGGAGTACAACTCAGTGGTACAGTACTTGCAAAGTATGCAAGCACAAGGTCCTGGGTTCAACCCCCTAGTATGGCGAGGGAGAGAGAGAGAGAGAGAGAGAGAGAGAGAGAGAGAGAGAGAGAGAGAGAGAGGAAACACATGATAAAGGCACTATATTTTCATCACTAGGGTTGTTGTTGTTAGGTGCCTTCACGTCGAATCTGAGTCATAGTGACCCTATGTACAAGAGAATGAAATACTACCTGACACTGTGCCATGCCCGCCACTATTGTCAGTGCTTCTCTCCCTTTCATGGGGTTTTTGATGGCTGATTGTTCCAGGAGTAGGTTGTTAGGTCCTTCAACACACGTATTTCTAGGAGGTCTCCCATCCAAGGACTAACTAGGCCTGGCCTTGCTTAGCTTTGGAGATCTGACAACACTGGATGGTGGTCAATTTAGGACATCCATACAGTGACACGAATGATTGGCTTTAAAAAAAATAAACTTTTGTTGTATACTTTAAAATGTCACAGAAACATGTTAACACAGAAAGATGATAGTAACTGCAAACACAAACTTACAAAGATCATAAGTGAATTGATCCATTTTTGCCAGAGGTCTCAAAAAGTTTCTAAAATGATACTTTTGTTCCTCTTACATAGAGCTTTCTTCTTAGCACCAGAAGAGGTAATACTTTCTGTTTGGGGGCCATTAATACCCTTATGCACTGTAAATGCCTCCCTCAGAATACCAAAATAGTAGAAAGCTTATTCAAAGAGATTATAACAGTAAACCACCCAAACCTAGTGAAGATACAAATATCCAGATTTGGTAAGATCATAGGCCACCAGTCATATTTACCTCAACAGGACTGAAGAAAAAGTTGGAAAAACTTCACAATAATTCTAGTGTTATTCATTGATCAGAATACTCAAAAATTTTCTCCCTCATTTAAATAAACTCTCCTAAAGTCAGTACTCTGATTTGATTAATGGTCACCATGACGAACTACCTGCATAGTTGTTAGGATTAAAGGAGATGAACTATAAAGTGTATTGGCTCAAAGTAGTTCAGTATACATCACTTTTCTTCCCTCTTGCTCACCTTTCCCAAAGATCAGCAAATTCATGAGGCTCTACATTCAGATCTCCTGGCACGAAAAGCTTGACTTTCTCTCCTTTGCCATTTTCATCAGTCCACAGCTGTACCACCCTGGAGTCTGATTCCGTCAGATCTTGGAAGTTAAGCAGGATCAGGCCTTGATTAGTCCTGGGATGGGAGACTGTCTGGAAATATCAGATGCTGTAGGTTTAGGAGAAAGATCTGGTAGCTCACTCCCCCAAAAAATCAGCCATCAAAAACCTTATGAGTAGCACAGAAGCACTGACAATAGTGCCAGACATGGCACAGTGTCAGGTAGTGTTTTGCTCTGTTGTATATAGGGTTGCTATGAGTCAGACCTGACTTGACAGGACCTAACAACAACAAACCATCTTTATCACCAAAAGTGGTTTTTGACAAGGACCAATGGGGCCACAATAGCAGCGGAATGTGATTCCTCAGGTTTGGAAGGTCACTTCCTAATAGGGAGGGCATTCAGTGTCCTCTAGGGAGGGTGAGGGAATGAACCTCATTCCAATACTGCCAACTGGCAATGTGACTTAGGCTCTTACGAGCCTGAGCTTGGTCATCTGTGAAATGGGACTCAGGATACTATCTTAAAGAGTATTCCTAAAGGTAAGTGAGAAAACCTATCAGAGTCCTTGGCATGGAGTGGGATTTCAAGGACCCTTTAAATATTGGGATATAGCAGTAGGGACTGGCTAACCCTCAGGGTTAAGACAGGCATAGTGAAAATCATTTCTCATTGTTTTTCCTAATGAGAATGCAGACACCTAGATCAAAGAAAGTAAAGTTTGAGTTCAAAGTTTTACAGGAAGAAATTTGTTTACTTTTTGGGTATTTCATAGTGTCATAAGAGCTGTTCAGTTTCATATCTCTCAGCAGACCCAAATCAATTCCCCACAATGGGAAAATGGGTGTATCAATGAACTCACTTGGTGACCTCCATAATTAATCAGAGTCGTGCTTGTCTAATGGCAGCCCCCAGATTACTTGACATGTCAATATATTTATGGGAAATTTCTATACTTGTCCACAGCATGAGCATAGGATTCCTGCATTATCCACTCACATCCCAACAAGATTTCAATCACTTTTTGCATCTGCGAGTATCAAATATCCAAGAATTACTACAATTTCTTTGACATTCAATTGTACATTCTTGCACTCACTAATAACTAAATATGAATTAACCTCAAAATCCATAATGATTCCATTGGAGATGTTTCATGAGCTCTAAAGTAGAAATAAGATGATGAGAAGGGAAATGGATATGTGGGTAACTTCAAGGTTAAGTGTGAGATCAGCTGATTCTTTCATGTTAACTTTTAAAGTTGATCAAGTTTTAAAGAATTGCAGATCTTCAAAAATTCCTCTTTGGAATTCTCATTACCCATTCCAAAACTGGATTGAGATTTTTTACTCTTCTTTCCTTTGCTTTTTCTCTCTGTCTCCTCTTTCACTTGCTCTCTTCCTCTTCAAACACAAAGTTCCAAAAGGAAGTTTCTATATTTCCTGTCAATACTCTTTCACTTCCCACTCTTTCTCCCACTGTATTATGTCTTTCTTTAGGGCAGAGGATGTATTGTCATCAAGGTCACATTTTAACCAATTGCCACTAGGTTTAGATATTTTGTATAAATATATTAGCATGCTAAATATATTTTAACTCATAAATATGCTTGCTTTGCCAGAATCCTTCTTTCACTCAGGAACAAATCTGTGACAGTTTCCCAGGGAGTGGGGATAAACCCACACTATCACACTCCGTAATTGTGAAGTCCTGAAAAAAATTATTTTTCCAGCTGTCTCTCAAATTTTGTGTTTAAAACAGGGATAAGCAAGAATATCTAACACATAAGGGCACTGTGAGCACTAAATTAACTAATCCATTAAAAACAATTCATCCAAAATAAATTTAGCCAGTTTTCTTTTCTTTCTTTCTTTTTTTTTTCTTTTTTTTATTTGTACTATATTGACATTGGGCTTGGATTTGGCTCAGTTGGTACAGTGCTACTCTGTGTTCTCTGAGGCCTTGGGTTTGATCCCCAGCACTGCAAAATATGGGGGAAGGACCTGCCAACCCACTCCAAAGAAATCAATTCCAAAACAATCAGCAATTGAAAACACTGATGGTCTCTATGAGTTGGACTCAACTCAACGGCACCTAACAACAACATATTGACAATAGCATCTCTGTAGACATGAAAAAAAGATATAGATTTACTTTTGACTTATGTTTTTACTAAGTGTATTAGCTGTTACGTCACTATTGCAGAGAAATTGACCAAAGCAAACTCATGGGAGGAAAGATTTACTGGGAGGCTCATGCTTAAAGGATTCCAGTCTGTAACAGCAGCAGGCATGGCAGCAAGGCAGGGTCGGGCCTGTGGCACAAAACCTCACATCTTGGTGATCAGAAACACAGAGTGAGCAACTGGAACCAGGGCTCTGGGTAAAAACTTCCAATGGCCTGCCCCCAGGGAACCACTCCTATGAAGCTAGAATCCCACCTCACAAAGTTTGCATATCCTTCATAAACAGTGCCACCAGCTGGGGACCCAATGTTCAAGCCAATGACCTTTGAGGGACATTTAGAAATAAATTATATCAGTAAGCATATTCATTTTCTATTTTGTTGTTAGGTGCCATTGAGTCTGTATCCGACTCATAGCGACCCTCATAGGGTTTTCAATGGCTGACTATTTCGGGATTGCCTTGGGAGTGGATTGCCAGGTCCTTCTCCCATTTATGCGGTGCTGGGAATTGAACCCAGGACCTCAGAGACTGCAGCGCAGCACTCTACCAACTGAGCTAAATCCCAGCCCCAATTGGTGTTATAACTCATACTTTTTTTTTTTTTTTTTT
>VMDO01036098.1:0-15457 GCA_007922755.1 Pedetes capensis
GGACATATAGAAAAATACTATATAGTAAAAGATAGAGAAGACTTGGATGGGAAACTTAGATAGGAAGGGGGGAGGGGGGAAATATAGAGGAGGGTAAGGGGTAACCTATATGAATAATGCTTATCAAATTGCATATATGAAAATTGTCACAACGAAAAGCATGTCAAAATGAATCACATTATGATGTACATTAAAAATTGCTAAAAAAAAAAAAAAGCTAACTCTGAACCTTTTCACTTCTCCTTTCATTATTTCTCAAGAATTATTTTTCAGCACTAGGGGTGAGAACCCAGGGCTTCCTGCAATGCTAGGCAGGTACTCTACCACTAACCTGTACTCCCAGACCTTTTTATTTTTTATTTTGAGATGGGGTCTCACTAAATTCTGCAGGTTGCCTCTGGCCTCGAACTCATGATTCTCAATATCTAGAGTAGCTGGGATTATAGGCATGCACCACCATGCCAGGCTTTTTAGGAAATCTCACCTAGGATTATGGATTAACATACTATTTATATCCTGATGGCTCACACATTTCTATATCAAGTCTTAATCTCTCTTCTAGGGTGTCAACTTGACATATCCAATTGAATATCTCACAGGCATCTTAAAAATAACATATCCAAAATTGAGGAGTCAAATTTGCCACTCTTATCTTCAATTTACCTACCAACAAAAACTGCACGTGTTAATTTACCTTAATAGCAACCTAGGTGTCATTCTACCACTGCACTCACCTCCAATCTCATCTACTCCCTACTATAACTTGAATCCATCTTCTTTTATGTCCCTCACTAACAACAACATGGGGCTGGGATTTAGCTCCGTTGGTAGAACTCTGCTCTGCAGTCTCTGAGGTCCAGAGTTCGATTCCCAGAACTGCAAAAATGGGAGAAGGATGTGGCAATCCACTCCTAAGGGATTTCACTCCTAAGGCAATCCTGAAACAATCAGCCACTGAGAACCTTATAAGGGTCACTATGAGTCAGATGTGACTCATCGGCACCTAACAACAAAAACAACAACAACAACATATCCATAATTCCCTTACCAGTACTAGAAAAGTAGCCTCCTAAATATTTTCTCTGCTATCATATTTGCCAATTCCAATCTATTTCCCTAAGCCCTTCAAAATGATGTTTTAAAATGGTAATTATGGTATTCATCTCAAGTGTGAACTTGTTAAAATGTCCCCATATATTTAAATGAAATACAAATATGCAAATGTGGACAATGCCTAACTCTTAAGACATAGCACCCAATAATATATATTACTGGGAGAATGTCATGTGGTTTAAGTTATATTGATGTGTCCTGTGTTGTTGTTGTTGTTAGGTGCCATTAAGACAGGTCCAACTCTTAGTGACCCTCACAGGGTGCCCTATAGAGATAGGTAAATTGCCAGGCATGGTGGCAGCACACCTGCAATCTCAGGGATTCTGGGGGTAGAGGCAGGATAACATATTTGAGCCCAGAGATAGCCTGATTAATTTAGCAAGATACTGTTTCAAGATAAAAAAATAAAATATGGGCTAGAGGGGACACTCATTGGTAGAGCACTTGCAAAAAGAGCATGAGATCCTGGGTTCAGCATTCCAGTACCCCCCACAGACACACAAAGAGGTAGATAATTTGGCCTTTATTCAGTTCCTTAAATGTGACAAGACCTTTCTAGCTTCAAGGCAACTTTTTGTATTTGACTAGAATTTTACTATCAATTTTCGTCTGGCTGCTGACCTCAGCTTAAACATATACATATTACTGTATATATCATATGTATTCATATTTATTATGTAAATTTTTACACACAATAAAATATTTTACATGATATTATTATTTTGTATTAAGTCTATATCCTGCAAAATATAAGTATGTTGTTGTTAGGTGCCATCGAGTCGTGTCAGACTCATAGTGACTCTCATAGGGTTTTCAATGGCTGATTATTTCAGGATTGCCTTGGGAGTGGATTGTCACGTCCTTCCCCCATTTTTGCAGTACTGGGAAATGAACTCGGGACCTCAGAGACTGCAAAGAGGCCCTCTACCAACTGAGCTAAATCCCAGCTCCTCATTTTTCATTAGGGAAATGCAAATTAAAACCACAATGAAATATCGTCTCACACTGTTTAGAAGGGCTACATAAGAGGATGAAAATAAAATGCTGAACGATAGCAAATACTACTGAGGATGTGGACCAAATGAAAAACTTGTATGTTATTAGTGAGAATGTATATAAGTACAGCCATTATAGAAACTATATGAAAGTTACTCCAAAAAACTGAAACCATATGATCCAGCAATGCCACTTGTAAGTATATATCTGAAGGTTTATGAAATTTGTATGTTACATATTCATTGCAGCATTATTTATTATACCTAAGATATAGAATCAAGCTGTGTCTATCAATGGATGGATAAAGAAAATGTAGTATATATGCACAATGGATTACTATTCAGCCTTAAAAAAGGAAATCCTGTCACATGTAACGATAGGAATACATCTGTAAGACATTGTGCAAATGGAAATGAGGCAGGGACAGAAAAATCAAATGGCCCATAAACTCATTTATACATGAAATCTGAAATAAACAAACTCAAAGGAGTACAGAAGATAAAAGTGGTTCCCAGAGAGTCTGGGAGGTGCTGGGAATGGAGAGATGCTGGTGGAAAAGTTTCAGCTAGAAAGTAGGAGTAAAATTTTTGAGACCTATTTACCCAGCTAACAATAGTGTATATTTTACAATTGCTATGGGAACAAATTTTAAATGTTCTTACCACAAAAAATAAGTATTTGAGACAATGAAAATGTTAATTGATTTGACTTAATTATTCTACACTGTATATAAACATATGATAACATCACATTGTATCCCATAAATATATTCAATGAGAATTAGTAAATTCATAATTATTAAAAAGGAACATGAAATATTCAATCAGATAGAATACCCAACTGTACTAAGCATGTAGGACAGTTTTTGAAATGTTGTTTTTTTTCTAAAACTTTTACTGGGAAAAAAGAAAACTTCAGCTGAGTTGCAGAAGTGAAATAGTAACGAAGTTATATAAGTGATGGGAGGAGACAGCAAGTAGTAAAAACGTAATACTGCTTATAAAAAATGATCTTTAGCAGGAGATAGTTGGAAATTGAGTGCATTTCAGTAAAGCAAATTCTAATCTACAGATGCAGTCAGAAGTTGTGAACTTAAGGTCTATCCTTTGGGTCCTGTTCCCCAAACTTATATGAAAAAAGTTTGTATTTATTTGTACACAAGCATTTTGCTTGGAAGAAAATATCCTTTCATTAACTTCTCCACTGAGGTTTGTGATCTAAAAATAGGTCCACTACCATCATCATCATAAAACTGTTCTTTATCCTAAGATTTAATTAAATTAACTTTTATGAAGGACTTGTGTTGCCTCATTTTATCCAGTCAGAAAAACCATTTACTTGCACTTACTGACACTTTTCTTAACTTCCACACTCTTTCTTTCCTTTTCTTTCCCTTTCTTCTTTTTCTTTCATTATTTTAGAAAGTCATTATTCCTATTTTTGTTATACTCAAACACACTGAAGATTCTGGCTTTTTGATCTGGAATTAGGACAGACTGATAGGATCTGATCAATATTAGTATTAAAAAAATCAAAATTATGAAGGGGAAATTTAGACCTGTTCATCAGATTCATAAGTACTATTATTATGGATCCTTCTTGTAGCAAGATAGAATTAATTGAATAAAAACAATTTCAACTTCTTTGTACTTCAAGGCAGGTGATATACTCATGAGTCTAATTATTTAAAGTATTAACATAGGATTAAAATGTATATGGATTCAGTGATTAGGTAGTTGAAGTACAATAAGTAATTATGATGCTAGAGGTCATTTCAGGTAATAACAGTGTATGACCCTTATCTAATGTATGGCTAGCACTCTTCCACACATAAATATTCAGTTAGCTAGAGGCACACACATCATTGGCTAAAACTGTTCAGACTTGAGTATCAAGCAGATCTTGACGGAATACTGTGGTTCCATCAATGCATGACATCACAAAACACACCTAAACTTAGCCCCAAATTATGAGGAATAAATATGAAAATATCATGAATTTTCAATAAATATAATATTATTAGAATCCTATTAATAATTATGGGAGAAGGACCTGGCAATCCCCTCCCAAAAATCAATCTGCCATTGAAAACCCTATGAACAGCAGAGAAGCACTGACAATAGTGTTTCCCCTGTTGTACAGAGGGTCGCTATGAGTCGGATACTGACTCGACGGCACCTAACAACAACAACAACAACAACAAATTAATAATTACTCTAAAGCATGAAAATTAGGCCTGTTCTTTACCAATATTTATGATTGCTGAATAATATAATAAGTGCCAGATACAAAGATTATCTGGTACAAAATTTTTCCTGCCCTTTTTGTGGTTTGGGGGAGTTAATTTTGTTTTTAACCAACTACAAAATATAGCTCTTCTTTGATCTAATTGGAAACTTTAATCTTTATTGGTTGCTAAAAAAATTTGTTGTTTTAGGTGCTGTCAAGTCCAACTCAAAGTGACTCTGTATATAGCACAGTGAAACACTTCCAGACACTGTGTCATGCACATGATCACTTTTTATGTATGAGCCCATTGTTGTAGACACTGTGTTTCTTCTCAGTTTGAATTTCACCACATCAGCAAACTGAGGTCTCAAGGGCTTTACTCCATTCCCGATATTAAGGTCAGCTCTTCTTTGAGGAAGCAACTTTTTCTCAGTTGTCTTTCGAATGCCTTCCAACCTTGAGGCCTCATTTTCCAGCACTATATTTGACAGGGCTTCTCGACTATTCATAAGGTTTTCAATGGCAAATTGTTTCAAGAGTGGACTGCCAGGTCCTACTCCCTAGTCTTAGTATGGAAGCTCAGCTGAAACCTGTCCACCATGGGGCTGGTATCTGAAATACTGGTGGCATAGCTTTCAGCATCACAGTTACATGCAAGGCCCCACAGCATGACAAGCTGAAAGACATATATGGGGGGAATACCTAGATATTTATTTTTCAAATAGAAAAGAGCCAAATTAGTGTTGCAGAATCATAAGAAGTAAATCATTATATGACCATAGAGGGTATAAAAGTCCATTGAAAACTCCTGCTTCAAAGCTCCCTTAGTCCTATCCAACATCACTTAATATATACCATTGTCTCTGAGGGAACTTACAAAGAATATGTGAAAAGTGGCTCCTTAGGGGATAGACCCTGCATAGCTAGTTCAGAGATGAGGGTTTAAGCTATGGCAGAGGCATCACAAGTTTCAGCTGGAAATTTCTGGCCTAGTGCTTTCTTTTCCACAGTTTTGTCCTTAAGTCAATTCTCCCATTGCCTCTTTCTTCCTGGGCTATAGAATGTAGCTGATCACCCGATCTTCATTCCTTCCATACACATTTACTGAGTGCTCACAATACGTTCGTAGTGTGATAATAGACTATTACAACTAATGATAGTTATAAGAATAATAAGAGAAATCATAATACAGTTAACAATAAACATGAACCATTTTCCAGGCACATGAACTAATGTGACATTTTCATTTTTCTGATGAGGAAATTAAGCCACATTAAATATGATGAGATTTCTGCTTTGTAGAACAATCTTGTACACATATTTATAATGATTTATAATAATGATGGGTATGGAAATACAAGATAAATATATTATTAATGGGAGCGTGACTTAAAGATTCAGGAAAGGCAAATAGAAGAGTGGGGTACAGAGATGAGAAAGAGGAAGAAATAACTGATGGTGCTAGTGTACGTGGCAGGTGTAGTGAGCATGACCCATTGCTGGAGAGGTGGCTACAAGTTCAATTTCACAGGAGCATATATATCTTTTCCAGGGTTTAGACTTCTACTCTGTACTCAATGACCTCATAGTTCATGATTAGCAGGGGCTTTTACTTAGGAAAGTGATATTTTCAGATGATAAATATTTAATCATCTCTCTGGTAGCAATGTGGAAAATGAATTTTATAGAGACAATACTTGAAGGAAGAGTAACAGGAGATTATTCAAGTCTTCAAGGAAAGAGGCGACAAAGCCCTCAAATAGAACACAGTATCAGAAATGAGAAGGAAGAGCAAATTTGGTAAGTCCAGATGGCCAATTACGCATAGCCTCTTTGTGCTTGATTTTAGGCTTAGTCCTTACCACCTATAACCCTTACTCTTACATTTTTCAAAAATTATGATCCTACACATAGGATGTTTGTTGTTGTTGTTGTTAGGTGCTGTCGAGTCGGTATCTGACTCATAGCAACCCTCTGTACAACAGGGGAAATACTATTGTCAGTGTTTCTCTGCTGTTCATAAGGTTTTCAATGGCAGATTGATTTTTGGGAGGGGGTTGCCAAGTCCTTTTCCCAAGCCTACAGCTTCTGGTGTTCCCAGACGGTCTCCCACCCAGGTACTAACCAGGCCCGACCCTGCCTAGCTTCTGAGATCTGACGGGATCGGATGCCACAGGGCTACAGCTGGAGGCATAGGATGTTTAGTAGGTAATTATTTGGGGTGAGTGTACAGATTTATTTATATTCACAAATTTCAATCAACTGAAGAAAAAACTATATAAAAGATTTTAAAAACCACATTTGTGTTCCACTAAACCACAAATGCCTGCAGTATTACCACTGTGCTGTCTGATCCCATCAGATCTAGGAAGCTAAGCAGGGTCAGGCCTAGTTAGTCCTTGGATGGGAGACTGCCTGAGAACCCCAGGTGCTGTAGGCTTGGGAGAAGGACCCAGCAACCCACTCCCAAAAAACAATCTGGTATTGGAAACCCTATAAATAGCAGAGAAGCACTGACAATATTGTTTCACCTGTTGTATATAGGGTTGGTATGAGTCAGACATCGACTTGATGGCACCTAACAATAACAACAACAAATAATATACAAAAATACTAATTGCCTTACATTATATAAGTCAGCATTTATAAATAAAATAAATGCAAAGTAAGACATTTAAATAAAGATAAATGAAATAAATAAAACTAAAGGAACTTTTTTTCCTACATATTCTAAATTTTAGATATAAATTGTCCCTAAATTTTAGAGGAAATAGAGGTAAAAAGAAAATAACCAGGCCACATGATTATTACCTTTTGGCAGCATGACTGATAAATTAGAGGTACAAATAAAAAGCTATTTGACAGTCATCTGACTTAACTGTTTGCTCTGTAACAAAGTCAAAATATGATGAAAAAAAACATCTTCCTAGAAAATGAATAGCTCTTTTGCCATACATTGTATGAGATAGAAAGGACTGATTTTTGGTAAGTAATAGACATGCTGAAAAAAGACAACTATGTAGGTAATAATATAGAAGTAAAATACAGGCCATATGTGCAATTCTAAGTTTCCTATGTATCATATATCAAAGGCACAAAATCAAACAGGTGCATTAATTATAATTATATATCTTATATAAGGTCAGCACTGCATATCCAAATTATTATCATGTCAATATATAATCCATTTTCAATTATTACCTAGATAATTTACATTATTTTTTCTAAAATGTTGTATTTTATACTTACAGTACACCTCAGCTTGACTTACATTCTTTATTTTCACTAGTTCAAATGTCTAGTGGCTACTGTATTAGAGAACACAGATCTAGAAAATAGGAAAACTGAACTTTCTTAAGGAGGTAATTATTCTTTAGATAAAAGTATGTGAATGCTATTATTTTGTCACTCCATGAGTACTTAGTAATTTTTTTCATTTATTTAATATAATGTTACATTCTTCATGCCTTGAGCCAATGAAACAAAGATGAATAGAAAAGGATATGTCAAAGACCACATAATTATTACAGATGTTGGGAAGGCATCTTTCATCTACCCATTTGCCCCTCTATCCATCTATCCATTACTCAATTTGTATATATAGAATTTGCTGATCACTATGTTAGTTTCCAGGACTAGAATGGTATATATAAAATAATTATCATTTTTTTTGTAGTAAGTGCTAAGATCGAGACTTGTGAAAGATACTCACTGCCCATGAAGAGGAGAGACTGACATTTCAGGTGAACCTCTAAGGGAGTTATGCACTAGTATGGGCAAAGGCAGGAATAACAAAATAATATGGTGTGGGAGGACTACTTATAGTTTTTTATGGTTACATGGCAAGGAACACAAGAACAAATAGCTAAAAATGAAGCTAGAGATAAAGATGAAGAATGAGAAAAGTCTTTAGACCTTGCTCAGGACTTTTGACTTTAGCTTACAGATTTGGGGAATTATAAAATAAAATGGTCCTAAAGTCATTATACTCATTTAGAAATTTAACTTTGGTGAATCTATGGAAGATGATTTCAGTAAGGTGAAAACTGGAAAAAGGAGAAATATTAGAATATTACAAATGGAAGTCTTAAAAAAAAAATCTTGTAACTGTGTTTTTGTAACACAGGGACTTTTAGAATGGAAATACCACAGTTTTGTAACACAGGGATTTTTAGAATGGAAAGATGACAGTCAAGTCAAGAATTCAAGTTACCAATCCTTAAAGTATATTAGTTTATGTATTCAAGAAATATTTATACCTATAGTAGCTAAGATACTTTTCCAAGCTTAAAAATATGGCAATTATGAGTCAGATAAAATCTTGTGTGTTAGGGGGAGCAAACTGATTACATAAATGTAAAATTTTACAAAAAGGTAATTTTAAGTTTCACAGAACAATTCAGTAGGGCAATATACTAAGAAAAGGAACGGAATGCTGGCAACATGGTTAGGCTAATTAGAGAAAGGCTATCTGAAGTGGCTGATTCTTGAACTTACACTTTATGAAGAAAGACTTGGTCGGAGAAGAGTGCCTTAAAGGAGAGGAGGCCAGTTGCCCAAAGAGAAGAGGCCTGAAGGTTCAAAGAACAGAATTATGACCTGTGTGTCTGGATCAAAATGAGCTTGTGGGAATGTGCTATTACAGGTATGGTTGAGGAGGTAGGAAGATTTCATATTCGTGATGACATAGTAGGTAAGATAAGGACATTGCATCTTATTTAATGTTGTGAAGTCTACTGGAAAATCACTATAGAAGTAGTGGCAGTATCACACAATTTTCACAAAGCCCTTTCTTGCTACCCAATGGACTGTGGATAAGCAACAGTGGAAGAAACACAAGCAATGGGAGTGACTTCTTCTAAGAGAAGGGGAGAAGTGAGCTAATTCAGGATATATGGCAGAGCTGGGTGAAATTGAGGGTGGAATTTAAGTTAAAGTAGAAGAATTAGGAAAGATTTCTAGAGTTTTCTCCAAAGCCCAAGGCAGTAAGTGTTATTCACTGATGCAGAGAAGACTGGAGGAGGAACAAGTAAGAGGGTGTCCTGGAAATGAGAAATTAAGAGTAGCTTCCAGGATTTTGGTATAAATGACTTTGGAAGGAACCACATGAGTAGAAGAAGCTTTCAAAGGAAAAGAAAAATTGGCATTAAATATATATACAATAAATTAATTTAGATTAGATATAATGTTATAGAATTAACTATAATATGATATATATAATATGACCTGAAATAATTCATAGGAAAAAATAATTCTTGTTACAACTGGGAATGCCAATCCTGATAGCTTGACAGTAAGGCTTTCAATCTTGATAAACTGAGAGTTTCATATTGCGGAATATTAAAGTCATTAATTACCCGGTGATTTAGCATGAAATCAGACTTGGAAGTGAACAAGTAGGTATATAAAACACACTTATTTCCACATTATTTTTCTGCTAGCGCTGCTCAAGGCAAAGACAACTAACTGGCTTTGAGTAATCATAATAAATTTCATTATTTTATATCTTCCCCCTCCCTCTGACTCAGATTGGGTTACAATAAGCATTAGGTTCGGGAATACCTTTGCTTTGGGGCCAATTATAGTTCTTGAACTATAAAGTGCAGGCTAGGGGCTCAGAAAATAGCTAAGTGGTAAAGTGCTTGCTAGCATGTGTGAGATCCTGGGTTCGATTCCCAGTACTTTATACACATGTGCATGTAAACACACACACACACACACACACACACAGAGAGAGAGAGAGAGAGAGAGAGAGAGAGAGAGAGGCTGGAGGTTTTTAAAAATATATTTCCATGAGCCAGAATACAAAATCTTGATTGATCTAATGGTTTCTGGGTCATATTTCATAGACTGACTGAATCAGGTTCATTTAAGTTACATATTAAAAATCCTTATTTTAAAGTTTTGTTGTTCTATTATGCAGATGTGATTAGAGTTAACATGTATAATTCAAAATAGCTAGAAGAGAGAACTTTGAATGCTTTCACCATGAAGAAATGACAAATATTTAAGATGAAGGAAAGCCTAATTACCATAACTTGATCAGTAAATAATGTAGAAATGTGCCAAAGAATCACACTGTACCCCATAAATATGTATAATTATTATATATCAATTAAAAACAAAAACCTTATCTTATTTTACATCCATAGACCTACCTTAGCAAAGTATTCAAAATTAGGCTCAGGATTCTGCATTTTTATAAATTTCTCTGGATGAAACTAATGTGAGGTTAGGTTGAAAACACTAATGGTGGTCACTGCAGATTATTGTTACATATCCCGAAGAGTTGAGGATGTGGTCTTATCTTAATATACCACAGGAGAGTAGAGCCTAAACAGAAACAAAGTTTCCTAATATTTTTAAAAGGACATGATGGCAGTAAAAGATGAACAGACCTATGACACGATTAATAAAAGTTTCAGCTTGTAAAATGCTCATAGTGATGAAAGCTTGGATCCTGGTATTGGCCATCAGGTTGCCAGTAAATCTTCTAAAATTTCTCTAAGCCAGTAAAGCTATTAACTTCTTACATGGTTTTAAGTTACTCTGGGCTCCCTGGAACATGGCTGAAGAAAAATATAGTCATAACCCTAATCTATGTAAAGTCCACCTAAAAGAAGTGTTTTAAAAATAACAATAACAGGCAAGGCTCCATGCTGCATGCTTGTAATCCCACCAACTCAGGATCCCGAAGCAGGAGGATCATCAGTTGAAGACCAGAGGCAGCCTAATGAACTTCAAAGATCCTGTCACAAAATAAAAACTAAAAAAACAGCTCCATGGTAAAACACTTGACTAGCATGTGCACGGCCCTGGGTTCAACCTTTCAATGCTACAATAAATAAGTAAATGAACAAACAAACAAACATGTTTACCTCTTTTCATGTTCATACAGACTCGACTCAATGGTACCCCAACAACAACAAAATCAGAACTGCATTGTCAAGAACATTAAAAGCAGTAGTGATCTCTGGAAAAGATATCTTTCATCAGGGAGGATATGGTACTAAATATATGCAATTACATGCATACATCCTTCAAAGTTTAGCTTAAGTATTATATTACTAAGACTTTCCTGCCTATCTTCATTCACTCCCTTCATATGAAAAGCAAGGTTTTAATTTTTTTCCAAACTAGCTGCTCCTTTTATATATGTTTGCATTATCTTCTGTCATACAGTTGTCTCCCTGTCTTAGCTACCAAATAGACAGCAAGCTCTTCTATAGTCAGGCATACAATAGGTGTTTCATAATAGTATTTTGGAGTGGATTAATTCTAAAAGTAGGCAATATAAGCAGCGTAAGTGCAGTAAGGTTACTTTCATCAATGCAGCTTAGTTGTAAAAAATGTGATTGTCAGGAGAAAAACTGTAAACAGTGGTAATAAAGTTAGGGGAATATCAGAGTCTTGAAATGTCAAGGGTGTACCATGGGCAGCACAGTGCCAGTTAATAGGGTCACTTCAGCCAAACAAGAATTTAGGAGAATGGAAAACATTGTCAGACATAAATGAACCTGTTTTTGACATATTTTCTCAACTAGATGCCAATTCTGCAACTGAGAAGCAAAGAATTCTTTATTGGAATAAGAAACCTTTATTGATATAAGAATTCTTATTGGAATGACATTTACAGTTGGCTTTTACCATCATCAGAACACAAAGCAGAAGGAAACCTTTGAAAGAAGATAACCAAAGATGGTAGTCTTTTTAAATTCTGATCTAAAGAACAGCATTTTGTAGTCTATAACTTTGATTGCCTTTGTATGTTTAAGCTGCAAAATTATCTAAGTCTATTTGGAAAAGTTATCTAAGGGGCAAAATCCAATGCCAACTCTAAATAAAGTTAAATGTTGATAATACACCTGTGTGCTATCATTACAAATGTTTCTTCATTGTGATTGCTAATAGGTATGAGACAGGCATCAATGCCATGCTTCACAGAGCAGGTAACAGATGTGTTGGTCTCAGAGCTTCCTCCCTCAATTGAATTTCTGTCAAAAAAGCAATAGCAACAAATGAAACAAAGCCTGTATGACATGCCAGAATTTCAAAAGGCACGGAGAGAGAATTATTCTCCCTCACTGTCATCAATGTACATTTATATAAGACTTTCTATTGTCTTTATTAACTACCAACAGTATAATTTCATCACTGCAGAGTCATTCACATTACATTATTAACACTTACAACTCTTTGTAGGCTGACCATAATTCTTTCAGTTAGTCCCCTGACCTTCAAAATCATTCTATAAGCTAATACAAAGTGTACCGTTTATTCATACACCATATGATATGACTACATATCACATGCATACAAAAAGACCTCAAATGTAGGCACTGATAATATTCAAACCTCAAACTTACTATCCTCCTGCCTGTTTCCTGAGTGCTGGGCCTCCATACCTGGCCCCAAAAGTCTTTTATTTTTTTAAAGCTCTTTTACTTCTGATAAAATATGTTGCATTTTCTTAGTAAAAATTACATGGAACAAAAAATTATACGGAACAAGTTTTCTAGGTTAGTTCTACATTAGTTCTAAAATCTTTTTAGTTCACAATAAGGCTAAAAAGATGAACAGCATTATATGTATCTGCCAAATTTTATAGCATAGTCTCTGCTATGGTTTTAGCATTCCCTCTCTAATATGTAAGTGCTGAAATGTAATGGCAAATGTGATAATAATAGAGATGGGTATTTTAAGAGGTGATTAGGTCACAAGGGCTCCTTCCTTGTGAATGGTATTAAGATCCTTATAATGAAGCTTCATAGTCTAGGAATTAGCTCAGTTGGTAGAGAGCTGCTGTATAGTCTCTGAGGTCCTGAGTTCGATTCCAAGCACCACAAAAATGGGAGAAAGACATGGCAATCTACTCCTGAGGCAATCCCAAAACAATCAGCCACTGAAAACTCTATAAGGGTCGCTATGAGTCCGACATGACTCAATGGCACCTAACAACAACAACAAAGAAGCTTCACACAGCCTTCAGCACTCTTGCAGCTCTGTCTTCTGTTGTGTGAAGATACCACATACATCTCTGGAGGATGTAGCAACAAGGAGACATGTTGGAAGCAGACCTGCCTCTCCCTGGACTATACATGCTGGTGCTTTGATATTGGACCTCCCAATCTCCACAACTGTAAGAAATAAATTTCTGTTCTTTCCAACCTACCTGGTGTGTCATATCAGCACAAACTGACAGTCAGGAAATACATTTAATAGTAGTATTTTCCTGCATTTTCCTCATCCCTCCTGCCAGACTAATTCATATCTTTGTTAGGATCTTCTCCTTATCCACTACCCCACCCACACGGTTAAATCATTGAAGCTTTTGGAGGGGAGTAAAAGAGAAATATGAAAAATTATGCATCATGAATTAGCTAAATAACAACAAAACCTAGAGAACTGGTTTTGCCATGCAAGGATTGACATCTAAGTTTATATTTGTTGTTGTTGTTAGGTGCTGTTGAGTCGGTATCTGACTCATAGTGACCCTCATAGGGTTTTCAATGGTGGACTGTGTCAGGATTGCCTTGGGAGTGGATTGCCAGGTCCTTTCCCATTTTTGCAGTGCTGGGAATTGAACTCGGGACCTCAGAGACTACAGCACAGTAGTCTACCAACTGAGCTAAATACCAGCCCAATTTTATATTTAGTGCCCCATATATTGCTGTTTTGGTTGTTGCTATTGTTGTTGTTAGGTGCTTTAGAGTTGGGACCCTATGTACAAAAGAATGAAACACTCCCTGACACTGTGCCCTTCTTAGCACGAATGTCAGTGCTGCTGTTCTATTAATACGGTTTGCAATGACAGATTGTTTCAGGAGTAGATTGTCATGTCCTTCCCCCTAGCCGGCAGCACCTAGTATTCCCAGGTGGTCAGTCTCCCATCCAAGGACAAAACCAGGCCAGCCTTGCTTAGGTCCCGAGAGATCAGGTGGGATCAGATGCCAGGGTGCTATGTCTGCAGACCATCTGTTGCTAAGATTCTTCAAATCTTACAAATGTAATAATTTGTAGAAACTTTAGTGCTTCAGATTTAATTTCTTTCTGTTCATCTTTTGCTGTCTTTTGCCAATAAAACAAAACAATACAAAAAAACTACCTTACTAATGAAAATCATTTTACTTAGGTTGAATATATGATTTCTAAGGAGTTTAGTTGGGATATAGCAACTGTGTACATCTCTAGGATTTTGCTTTTTAATTATGAGATTGAGGATAAACCCACATCTGAATAATTTAGTGTGGTTTCAACATAAAACTTGATTATTACAAATCTTAGAACACTCAAGATAGAATTCAGATAAACGATTTCTTACCCTAGGGCCAAAAGATCCCATCTTTGGTATCCAAAAGAAATACATTCCAAAGTTAGATACTGTTTTAAAAAAGACATTTGCACAATTCTTGAAATCTAATATTATTACAATCTCCTCCTTTATGCCTCTAATCAAGCTTTCAGACATAATTATAACACCAATTAATTTTTCACTAATAAAAATTCAAATATATACATAAGCAAAAGTTAATGCACCCAGACCTATTTTCTTTAGCTTCCACTGTTAACCCTCACAACATTGTCTTACAAGTAATTTGCTTAAAAGATAAAAAATCCAATTAATGAAACCATTAAGATATTTGATAAGGTTTTAAAGAAATAAAAGTTACAAATTTCAAGCTTCCTGAAGTTTAATGTGCCTAATCTGTGCTGTATTTGATTATAACAAAGCATAAAAGAAAAACCCTCGCAAAAAATCAAGATTGGATTTTATTTTAAATACTAAATCTAAAACAATTATTTACAGTGTATTTTGTTTTAGTTCCTAGACTGAAATACTTGCCCTATCTTCTTGCATTCCTCTTTTAAAGAGATATCATATAAAATGTATAGTATGCAATCAACAATAAAAATAAAATTTAGATATAACACGAATATAAGAGAAATATTAATGGCAGAACAGAATCAGTTTTCTGACCCTACCATGATGATAATTTTTTAATCAAAAGATAAATGCAAATGATTAAAAAATATAGAACTTCCAATTAGAAGCCATAATTACCTTATCAATGCCTCCACTCTATATTCCTCAGATGCAAGGATTTAGACCTTTATTGCT